>CAUYQU010085739.1:0-44043 GCA_963574635.1 Cheracebus regulus
ACTTCAGTTTCTCCTAAAACTCCTTAAGGACATGAACTCACTCTGAGCTCTGAAGCGTTCTCAGGCCTGCCAGGACACACTTGAATTCAAATGCAGGCTCTGGCTTACAGTCGGTGATGCACGTGCTGTGATGACCAGTGCTTCCTTTATAGGTGGCAGCGAGGAAGTCACAGTTCATGGATGAGAGCACAGGCTGCAGACTTAGACCTGAGTTCAGGTCCTTGCTGTGTGACTTTGGACTTAGCTTCTCTGACCTTCAATTCTTCATCTGCCTCCAGGTAAGGGAGGGCACTGGCAGAACATGGGCGGTACTGTGTGTGGAGCTCTATGCGCAGAGGCTGGCCCAGTGAGCAGTCGGTAAATGTCAGCTCTCCCAAAGTTGGCTTCCAGTCCGAAAGACTTCATGTCCGGTCTCATAGCAAAGCTTTGTAGCCCAGAATCTTCCAAGCATCTGTTGCTTGTAGCCATGAAGAAATAAAAACAACCCGTGTTTGGCCCAATCTTCTACACATCAGGACTTTCCAGCCTTTCCTGCGGACACCAATTGTGCAAGAGTGTGTGCTAGGTGGATCTGGGATCTTTTAAAACTCTCTTTAAAATGAAAGCAACACATTCTTTTCTAAAAACTAAAAATAAAGTGGACTCATCACCCAACAGTAATGCACATGTATGCTCACCAAAGAAAACATACAGGGGCCCACAGCTGTGTGGTTGGTACGAGCCTGTGATGGGCTGGAATTTTGCCCTCCACCCAAAAAGCTGCATTAATTCCTGACCCCAAGACCTTGGAATTGACCGTATTTGGAGAGAGGGTCTTTCCAGAGGTAACCAAGCTGAAGTGAGGTCAGTAGGGTGGGCCCTAGTCCTTAGCAGAAGAGAGAGCCTGGACAGAGAAACCCACCAAAGGGAAGGCAACGTGGAGACACAGTGATTAGATGCCCACCAAGAAGCCAAGGAGCTAGGCCTGGGACATGTCGTCCCCACGCAGCCTCAGAGGGCACCAGCCCTACTGTTGCTACGATCTCACATTTCCATGGTTTCAGCCGCCCAGTCTGTGGTGCTCTGTCACGGTAGTCCGAGCAGACTAACACAGGATGGACACAACACAAAAGCCTGTCAGGAGGTGGACAGGCCAGTAAGTGGTGGTGAATTTATACCAGGCAGTCGTGCAACAACTACTTCCCACTATAGGCAACATGGAAAATTCTTAGACATGAAGTCCAGCCACGAAACTAGAGGCAGGAGTCCACCCTGCAGGATTCGGCCCCCTGAGATTAAATTAACAAATGGGCAAAGTGGACTGAGGGTGACAGAAGTCAGAATAGTGGGGACCCCGGCGGCCAGTGAGGGCAGGGAGCTGGGAGGCTGGGGAGCTTGAAGTTCTGTGTTGACGTGGGTGCTGGTTGTACAGGTGCAGGGACGTTATCAACTCTTGGTATCTCAATAGATACTCATAAGAGGCAGCAGATACCCACTGAAATCCCTGGAAGCCTGGCAGCCCCCCACGGAGGAGAGGGGGCCCTGTGCATGAGGGCAGGAAGTCTGTGAGCCCCTCCCCTCCCACCCACAAGCCCCTCCGGTGCCTCAGTATCCTCAGAGACTGTGGTTAAGCACACCCATTGTGATGATAAAAGGTGAAAAAGGTGAAAAAAGGTGATGATAAAAGGTCAGTCCCCTTTTCAGCCTCAAAATCACCAGCTTCTCATCATTAAAACCAAGAGAGAGAGACAGACAGAACACCAAAGCCTCCCTGTGGAGATGCATGAACAGGAACAAGCAGATTTGCTTCCAAATCGGACCAAATTCCAGTGCGGCCGGGGACCCAGCCCCCTTCCGTGAGAGACACGCACACCACTTCCCCATTCTGTCTTGACAGTGACTGTCCTTGATGTGCAGCGTCTTTCCCCGTTGTAAAGATGTGAGTTGAAGCAGGTTCAGGGAGGCTGAGTGAGGAGCCCAGTGCGCTAGCGTCAGTGTTTGTCTCCTCCGGCACAGAAACTTCATTCCTCATGTGGCCGTATTGAGAGGTGGGGCTTTAAGAGGTGATTGGGCCGAGAGGGCTCTGTCCTTATGAATGGACTGATCTGCTCCTGGATTCATGGGTTCCCTTGGCAGTGGGACTGATGGCTTTATAAGGAAAGGGAGAGACCTAAGCCAGCACACTCAGCCCCCTCACCGTGGGACGTCCTATACACCGTCTTGGGCCTCACCAGATGTGGCCCCTCCAACCTTGGACGTCTCAGCCTCCGTAACTGTAAGAGATAAGTTCCTTTATAAAAATAAATTAGCCAGTTTCATGTGTTCTCTTATAAGCAGCAGAGAAATGACCAAGACTTTCCGGATCCTGTGCCTGGGAGCAGCGAGCCCACACGGGGTCCTGGGTCCTTCCGTGCAGCTGACGGCTCTCGGCTCTGCTTCCAATCCCTGCACACCCCTTGGCTTCAACTACTGTGTTAGTTCATTTTGTGTTGCTGTAAAGGAATACCTGAGGCTGGGTAATTAACAAAGACAAGAGTTGAATTGGCTTGCGGTTCTGCAGGCTGTAGAGGAAGCGTGGTGCTGCCATCTGCTTCTGGTGAGGCCGCAGGGAGCTGCTGATTATGGTGGAAGTTGAGGGGGAGCCAGTGTGGTCACATGGCAGAGCAGGAGCAAGAGAGGTCCCAGGCTCCTTTAAATAACCAGCTCTGTGTGAACTAACAGAGCAAGAGCTCACCCATCACCCACGGGAGGGCACCAAGCCATTCCTGAGGAACCCACCCCCATGACCCAAACATTCCCCACCAGGCCCCACTAACGACACTAGACATCACAGCTCAAGATGAGATTTGGTTTCACATCCAAACCATGTCAAGTACCCTCCTCTCTTCCCAGCTGCCTGAAGCCTCCCTTCCTTATGGATTTGGCAGGGCCAAGGGGTGTCAGCAAAGCTCTTGGGGCTCTGGAAGGGGAGCAGAGGGAAGGCTGAACTGTGGAGTGCTGGACGCTCTGGGAGGTGGTGGAACTGGCTGCAGGTTGGGGCCGTAGACAATGATTCGTGTAGAAAAGTGTGCTGCTCTGTGCCTGCAGGCTCACCCCTGAGAAATTCTGGGGACCTGTTCTTTCAAAACATGTCCTCTATCCTCCTGTTCATAAATCTTCAGGTTAAGAAAAAGTAGAGAACACTTCCTTTGGTTTGCTTCTTATGATAATTCCATGTGATCAGCAGAGTTAGTTATTTCTATCCCTAATTTCTTATTTTATTTCTGAGACAGAGTCTCACTCTGTCTCCCAGGTTGGAGTGCAGTGGCAGGATCTTGGCTCACCATAACTTCTACCTCTCAGGTTCAAGTGATTCTCCTGCCTCAGCCTCCCAAGTAGCTGGGATTACAGGCGTGTGCCACCACACCCAGTTACATTTTGTATTTTCAGTAGAGACAGGGTTTCACCATGTTGGCCAGGCTGGTTTTGAACTCCTGATCTCAGGTCATCCGCCTGCCTAGGCCGCCCAAAGTGCTGGGATTTTAGGTGTGAGCCATGTCCAGCCTCTATTCCTATTTACTAAAGTTGAAGAAATGGAGGGAACCCTCCATCTCCTCATCTCAGGTATTCTGAGCCCATCCCTGTCCTGACCTTGAGTCAGTGGTGTGCTGGTCAGTGCTTAACGGCCAGCTTCCTAAAACCATATGCCCTGGTTTGCAGCACTTGTCAGTTTCCATGGTGTCAGTGCTCACAGCACGGCCTCGTTTTCTGCCAACCTGACAACAGCGGGCTCACAAAATCCCTGAACATTTCACATTTGACTCTGGAGAGCCAGTGTGAGCTGTGTTGAGTACTTCACTGCCCCTGAGGCTTCTATGTTGCTTTATTTCCTCTCTGTCCTCTCTGTCACATGCACGGCATTGACCAAACTACAGTCATGTACCACGCACAACAGTAATACGGTCAACCGCAGACCACATAGACAGTGGCGGGCCCATGAGATTATAATGGAGCTGAAAAATTCCTATCATTTTGTGACATTGTAACAGTTGTAATGTCATGGTGCACTTTATTTTTTCATAAATTCAGGATATCATAAGTGTATAGTGTTTATAGAGTGTACAGTTGTGTATGGAACATTCTAGGCCTTCATGTTCACTCACCACTCACCACTCACTCACTCACTCACTCACTCACTCACAGCAGCTTCCAGGCCTGCAAGTTCCACTCGTGGTATTTTTACGGTACATGTTCTCTATTTAGATGTGTTTAGGTACACAGATATCCACCGTTGCATTACAGTCACCCACCGTTGCATTACCGTCGCCTACCGTGTTCAGTGCAGCAACATGTTGTGGGTTTGTAGTCCAGGAGCAACAGGTCGTGCCATCCAGCCCAGCTATGTGGTGAATGACATGATCTAGGTTGGGGTAAGTCACTCTATGATGTTCACACAACCACAGCATCAAGGACACATTTCTCAGTAAGTATCCCCTTGTCGTTAAGCAACGATTGATGAATTTCATGCCAAACAGTTTTTCTTTTTTGGAGATGGAGTCTTATTCTGTCGCCCAGCCTGGAGTGCAGTGACACCATCTCAGCTCACTGCAACCTCTGCTCCCGGGTTCAAGCAATTCTCCTGCCTCAGCCTCCTGGGTAGGTGGAACTACAAGCGCCTGCTACTACGCCCAGCTAATTTTCTTTATATTTTAGTAGAGACAGGGTTTCACCATGTTGCCCAGGCGTGTCTCAAACTCTTGAGCTCAGGCAATCCGCCGGCCTCGACTTCCAAAGTGCTAGGATTACAGGCATGAGCCACTGCTCCTGGCTTAACATTTTTTTCATTTTGATCAATAACTCAGTGATTGAAACAAAATTATGAACTGAATCCATAACTGATTCCTTTAATGTTTTAACTGTTCAGCCCAATCATATTTTAAGGAAAAGGGTCCCCTCTCCACACCTAACCCCTTCTTGGCATCCAGGGTCTCAGGCGCCTCCTCTGGGACAACTTGAAGCACCACAGTGTCGGGAGGGGAGGTTGTTCACAGGACAAGTCAGGCAGAATGGGCCAGAGGGCATCAGTTCTGTCGGGTGGGCAGTGGGCACATGTGGGTAGCTGCTTGCAGGGGGGTGGACCTCTATGGATTTGAACAAGAAAGACAGGGACACTTAGCTCTCAACCCTAGAAAGGTATCAGGTTTGTGGTGGCACCTGAGGAAGCTGCCTGCCTGTGGGGTCAACATTCCAGCCCCCTCAGTCCCTTGGCTGCTGCATCAGGGACATCTGTATGTATAAAATTTAACAGCCTAGTCTCTGGAGACAGGCTGCCTGACTTCAAAGTCCACTTCTGCATTTATTCCCTGGATAGTTTGGGACAAAGTATGTCAACTTCTAGTGCCCTGGTTTCCTCATCTGTAAAGCATAGGTCATAATGGCGCCTACTTCATAAAATGGTTGAGATTATTAAATGAGGATGAACTTGGAAAAGCACCTGGCAAACTAATAATTACTGTTATTTCTCATTCATGTGGCTCCCACATAACCCTTCAGGTTTGATCTCCTCACTCTGAGCTCTAATAAAATTGTCCTCCCACACCCTAGAACAGAACTTTCCCTCCTCCCTCTGGCCCTCATCTCTCTGCCCTGCCAGGCTGTGGCCACTCTGGACCCAGCAGAGCTCCAAATCTCAGGTAGCAAGGGATGAAAGCTGGACAATATTGGAGTTGTGTCCATCATGGCTGCCCCATTTGTAGGTTCTCTGCTGCTAAAGCCGCAGCCTGGGTGTCGTGGGAGCAATCTCCCAGGCATTAGCTGTGTTTTCTAACTCCTGCTGGCAAAAGGAGGTTGGGAACAGATGCACAATCCCCATGTCCATGCTCCAGCCCTGGGAGAGGCTGCCAAGCTGCTGCCTGGTCCTGCCTGGAGCTCCTTGCCCAGACACCCCTGGTCCCTGCCCACTACCTGAGCTGGACACTGGTGTGGTCAGAAGCCGAGAGCCAGGTAGCAGCTGCTCCAGGTGGCCCTGGGAATTCACAGCTTGTTTTCTTGAGATGCTGGCAGCACTTCTGAGCATCTCAGGCCGGGTGATAACACGGGGGCAGCGGGCTGGGTGGGAGCAGGCCTCCCTCCTTGTCTGTTTGCAAACACAGATGCTTATCTGGACCTGGCACATGCTCTGGTTCTGCCTGATAATCTGGGCAGGTCCAGACAACCAGCTGGAGCCACCGCACCCAGCTGGCAGTGGCCTTGGAGATGTGGGAGAAAGACAGAGTCAGCCAGGCCCTCCTGAGTTAAGAGGGGCTCCCTGGGGCAAGGCAGCCTCGCCACTGGGGATACCAGTGGAATAAAGTTTAGGGGTGCACTCAGCTAGAATACCCTGCTTGGTCTGCTCAGAGCCCTTCTGTATTAGTTCATTCTCATGCTGCTGAGAATACATACCCCAGGCTGGGTAATATATAAAGAAAAGAGGTTTAATTGACTCACAGTTCTGCATGGCTGGGGAAGCCTCAGGAAACTTACAATCATGGTGGAAAGGGAAGCAAACATGTCCTTCTTCACATGGCTGCAGCAAGAAGTGCTGAGCAGGAAGGGGAAAGCCCCTTATGAAACCATCAGATCTCATGAGAATGCACCATCCTGAGAACAGCATGGGGTAACCACCCCCATGATTAAATTACCCTTCACCAGGCCCCTCCCACGACATGTGAGGATTATGATAGCTACAATTCAAGTTGAGATTTCGGTGGGAACACAGCCAAACCATATCATGCCTCCCCTGGCCTCTCCCAAACCTCATGTCCTCACATTTCAAAACCAATCATGACTTCCCAACAGTCAGCCAAAGTCTTAGTTCATTTGAGAATTAACCCAAAAGTCCAAGTCCAAAGTCTCATCTGATACAAGGCAAATCCCTTCTCTCTATGAGCCTGTGAAATAAAAACAAGTTAGTTACTTCCTAGATACAATGGGGGTACAGGCATTGGGTAAATACACCCATTCCAAATGAGAGAAATTGATCAAAACAAAGGGGCTATAGGCCCCATGCAAGTTCAAAGTCTAATAGGGCACTCATTAAACTTTAAGGTTCCAAAATGATCTTTGATTCCATGTCTCACATCCAGGTTGTGCTGATGGAAGAGGTAGGCTCCTATGGCCTTGGGCATCTCTGCCCCTTTGGCTTTGCAGGGTTTAGCCCCCATCCTGGCTGTTGTTTTCATAGCTGGTCCTGAGTGTCTGTGGCTTTTCCAGGCACATGGTGCAAGCTGTTGGTAGATCTACCATTCCAGGGTCTGGAGGACAGTGGCCTTCTCACAACTCCACTAGGCAGTGCCTCAGTGGGGACTCTGTGTGGTGGCTCTGACCCCTCATTTCCCTTCCACACTTGCCTAGCAGAGGTTCTTTATGGGGGCCCTGACCCCAAAAGTAAACCTGCCTGGACACTCAGTCATTTCCATACAACCCCTGAAATCTAGGTGGAGGCTCCCAAACCTCAGTTATTGACTCTTAGGAACCCACAGGCTCAACACCATGTGGAAGTCATCAAGGTTTGGGGCTTACACACTCTGAAGCAATAGCCTAAGCTGTACCTTGGCCCCTTTTAGCCATGACTGGAGCTAAAGCAGATGGGACGCAGGGCACCATGTCCCAAGGCTGCACAGGGCAGGGGGACCCTGGGCCCAGCCCAAGGAAACCGTTTTTCCCTCCTAAGCCTTTGTGTCTGTACTGGGAGGGGCCGCCATGAAGGTCTCTGACATGCCTTGGAGACATTTCCCCCATTGTCTTTCGAATTAACATTAGGTTCCTCATTACTGCTGCAAATTTCTGTAGTTGGCTTGAATTTCTCCCCTCAAAATGGATTGTTCTTTTCTATTGCATGATTAGGCTGCAAACTTTCCAAACTTTTATGCTCTGCTTCCTCTTGAATGCTTTGCCACTTAGGAATTTCTTCCACCAGATATCCTAAATAATTTCTCTCAAGTTCAAAGTTCCACAGATCTATAGGGCAGGGGAAAAAGCTGCCAGTCTCATTGCTAAACCATAGCAAGGGTCACCTTTGCTTCAGTTCCCAAGAAGTTCCTCATCTTCATCTGAGACCACCTCAGCCTGGACTTCATTGTCCATATCACTATCAGCATTTTAGTTAAAACTATGCAACAAGTCTCTAGGAAATTCCAAACTTTTCCACATTTTCCTATCTTCTTGGAATCCGCTAAACTGTTCAAATCTCTACCTGTCACCCAGTTCCAAAGTCACCTCCACATTTTCAGGTATCTTTTCAGCAACACCCCACTGTAGTGGTACCAATTCACTGTATTAGTCAGTTCTCCCACTGCTATGAGGAAATACTGGAGATTGGGGAATTTATAAAGGAAAGAGGCTTAATTGACTTACAGTTTCACTTGGCTGGGGAGGCCTCAGGAAACTTATAGTCATGGTGGAAGGGGAAGCAAACATGCCCTTCTTCACATGGCAGCAGGAGAGAGAAGTGCCAGGCAAAGGGGGAAAAGCCCCTTATAAAGCTATCAGATCTGATGAGAACTCATTCACCATCAAGAGAACAGCATGGGAGTAACTGCCCCCATGATTCAATTACCTCTCACCAGTCCCCTTCTATGACACATGGGGATTATGGGAACTAAAATTTAAGATGAGATTTTGGTGGGGACACAGCCAAGTCTTCTCACCTCCCTGCATGACGATGGGCCCAACTGTCCCTCCTTACACAGCTGGAGGAAGAGGAAAAGAAGGACGGTGAGACAAGACTGCCCTGTCCTGGCACAGCGTGTGCTGGTGGGAGGGGCCTGGGTAGAACATCCCACCAACACACCGGCCATCATCTGCAGGACTTCTCACAAGCAGTTGCTCAGTGCTGGGCAGTCCATACATTCAGGACTCACGGTGTCTCATGTAACCCTTCAAACAATCCCATGCTGGGGACTACTTTTATGCCCATTTTATGGATGAGAAAACCAGGACTCAGCATGAGGAAGGTAGTGGCCCCAGACCAAGGAGCTCATAAGTGGTGAAGTCAGGATTTGACCTGATCTCACACCAATGATCCTGTTTGTGGAACAGAATGATTCTAGATTTTCTCTGGAAGAACCAGCAGACAAAAAATGTAGAGAAAAAAAAGATAAACAGGAGGTGGAAAGCTGGAGAGTTCTATGAGGACCAAACACAAGATTATTAGAGAGGAAATGCATACGTGCTAGACCAAGAGGATGCATTCATTCCAAGCGTGCTATCGCGGACCACCCAGACTGGGTGGCTTTAAAAAGCAGAAATTTGTTCTTTCATGGTTCTGGTGTCCAGAAGTCTAAAATCAAGGTGTGGATAGGACCGAGCTCCCTCCAGAGGCTCTAGGACGTGATCCTTCCTGCCTCTGCCAGCTCCTGGTGGCTCCTGGCACACTTGGCCTGTGGTCGCTTCACTCCAGCCTCTGCATCTGTCCTCACGTGGCTTCCTTCTCTTTGTCTGTGTCCAAATATCCTTCTTCTTTACCTTATAAAGACACTCATCATGGGCTACGTGGGGTGGCTCACACCTGTAATCCCAGCACTTTGGGAGGCCAAGGTGGGCAGATCAGCTGAGGTCAGGTGTTGGAGACCAGTCTGGCCAATTTGGTGAAACCCGGTCTCTACTAAAAAATACAAAGATTAGCCACGTGTGGTGGTGCGTGCCTGTAATCCCAGCTACTTGGGAGGCTGAGGCAGGAGAATTGCTTGGAGGCAGGAGAATTGCTTGAACCCAGGAGGTAGAGGTTGCAGTGAGTGGAGGTCAGTGAGTGGTGAAACTCCGTCTCAAAAACAACAGCCACAACAAGAAAAACAGTCGTCATTGGATTTAGGGACCACCGTCATCTAAGTGATCTCATCTAGAGACTCAACTAATCACATCTGCAAAGACTATTTTTAAATCAGGTCACATTCACAGGCTTTGTGTGGACATGATCTAGGGTGTGGACATGACCCTGTTCAAGCCACTCCAGGAGACGTGACTTTCCATAGTCATACCTCAAGGGGAGAGGCTGGCTTTCTACGAATCTCCAACCAAATCCTTTTCTCTCTCATCTGGAGTGGTGACAACCTGGACCCTGCTTTGGATATCCTCAAAGCTCATTTATATAAAGTCCAGGGCAGAGAGAAAGAAACTTTCCATCTGTATATTTCTTTTAAAATCATCTTTAGTTATCTTGCCATGTGACACCCCGGCTACGTTCATCTGGAGCTTGTTCAGATAAAAAAGCCACGTCATCAAAACTTTTATCAGCAGGACAGACAGCAGCGGAAACAAAGCAGAGACTTCCCCCAGAATTTCCTAGAAAATATTATTGTTTTCTCTGCACATCTGAATCACCATTGTCAAAGTGCCCATGGAAGTCCACTGCAAGATTCAAGGGGAAGAGTGTTGATGTAGAGGGTTGCGATGGATGTTTTGCCCTGGAAGACCTGCATGTGATCTGCTCCCAGGCTAGTATTCAGACTAGCCTGTGGATTTAGTTAGTATTCTTGGAGGTGGTTCACAGTTCACCTCCAAGGGTATCCAGGAAGAAAGATAGTCGTTTTTAAGAGGAAGATTCTGGCTGGGCACAATGGCTTACAGTGCAGGCCTGCAGTCCCAGCACTTTGAAGGCTAGGGTGGGAGAATGGCTTGAGGCCAGGAGTGTGAGACCATCCTGGACAACATAGAGATCTCACCTCTACTACACACACACATATGTGTGTGTGTGTGTGTGTATATATGTGTGTGTGTGTGTGTGTGTATTTTAACTAGCTGGGCATGGTGGTGTGCACCTGTAGTCCCAGCTACTGGGGAGATTGAGGCTGCAGTGATCTGTGATTGTGCTGCTGCACCCAGCCTGAGTGATGGACTGAGACTCTGTCTGTAAAAAAAGAAAAAAATGTAAGAGGAAGATTTGGTGTTTTTTTATGGGATATTGGCATGCATTTCTCCTTCAGGATGACTTTCCTGCCTTCGGATCATCACGCATTCACTAAATGAGCCCTGAGTCCTGACCACAGCTGGGCTGCACCTGTATTCCTAGTGGCATCTGCAAGTAAGCAGGCCAGGAGGTGGTGTAAGCCCGATACACCAAGGGGAAGCAGGCAGGTGGGTAAGCCAAGGGGATGGAACAGCAAACACCGGATCATGAGCAGGACGGTGACTTGCGCGGTGGGGCAGAGAAACCCGTGTGCCCTGTCAATCCTCCAGCGGAGCACTTGACAGAAACCTGACAAGGAGCCTTCTTTGTACTTGTGAGCAGACTTTGCAGTTTTCAAAACTAGTGTCTTTACTTTGTCCATGTCAGCATTACATCATCTTGTCCACAGAAACTCTAGGTGGCCACCCATGACTTTGAGACTGTAGAACCCCGACACAGCTGTGATGGTGAGTTAATCCACAAAGACTTAAGTCTTCTATTTTAACATAAAAACATAGAAATGTGCATGTATGTGTCAGTGGTTCCACACACAAACAAGATCTTTTCCTTGAGTGTGTGCATCCTGATGGACGTCCTGCTTTCCCTTCTTGCATACTTCATCCAAAAGGCACCTGTGTGTCTTCACATCTGTTTATGCAACGTGGATTGAGAGAGCAAAGGTATCTGTGAAGAAAAACATGAGCACAGGATTCTCCCATGCGTTTCGTGATTTATCACTCAAATATTTCACTTGTCTGGCCTACATTTACTTTGATGGCTTTTTTTTTTTTTGCAACCTGCTTTTATTAAATCTTTCCAAAGCACTGCGAGTATTTTTCCTAGAAATGATTTTTGCATTCATACTCCATCGTTTGAGATTGTATTTCGTTAAACCATACACTGACAGTTGCAGATATAGCTGGCAAAAACAGGCTTGGAAATGCAGGCAACGAAGTGTTGGAAGCAGGTGGAAGGGGCGAGTGTATCACTGTGCTCCGGCATTCGGTGTGAGTCAGGGTTAGTGCATTTCGCAGGAGGAAAGGGGAATGCCTTTATTTTAATTTTTTTAGTTTTTATTTTTTAGGGACGGAGTCTCACTCTGTCATCTGGGCTGGAGTGCAGTGGCACAATCATGGCTCACTATAGCTCGAACTTCTAAGCTCTAGGGAGCCTCCGACCTCAGGATCCCAAGTAGCTGGGACCACAGGCATGCATCACCACACCAAGCTAATTTTTAAACATTTTGTAGAGACAAGGTCTCACTATGGTGCTCAGGCTGGTCTCGAACTCCTGGGCTCTAGCCATCCTCCTGCCTTGGCCTCCTAAAGAACTCGGATTACAGGTGCGAGCCACCACACCCGACCAGGAGCGCCATCAAACCTGGGAGTCAGATCGTTCAATGCACAAGTCTCTCAGCAATGACTCCCTTGCCACACTTCTGGAAGATGCTGGCTACACAAAACCTAAATTCCTCGGAAAGAACTTCATCAGGTGGTTCCTGAATGTGGAGCAGATGCTCTTCAAAGGCCACTTCCTGGGCTGCAGGCTCTCTGCCAGCAGACGTTCTTCTTAAATGTTTCTTTACCAGGAAATACATGTACCAGTTTCCCAGGCCTTCTGCAGCGACTCTTCACAAACGGTATATCTGAAACAGCTGAAGTTTATTTTCTCACAGTTCAAGAGGCCCGAAGTTAGAGCTGGAGGTGTTGGTGGCGCTGGTCCCCTCTGGGGAAGCATTCGCCTCTCCCTGGCTCAGGTGTCTGTGGATGTGCTCGGCATTCTCTGGCTGAGGTGAGCATCCCTCCTCTTTTCCCCGTCTTCACAATGCCTCCCTTGTGCATCTCTGGGTCTCACATCCTCCTTCCTTTTCTCTTATAAAGACACCAATCACTGGATTTAGGGCCCATCCTCAGTTCAAGATAATCCAATTTCCAGATCTATAATTGGATTACATCTGCAAATACGTATTTCTAAATAAGGTCGCTTGCTTGGACATATCTTTTTGGGAGATACTCCTCCACTCACCCCGATGTGCAGCGTCTCCTGTGTCAGCATGTGTGAGGCGTTTGGCCAGGTGCTAGAGATATCATAAGTGAAACAGACGAGATCTTGGTCCTCATGAAGTCAACAGACCAGTGGGTGAGCCTGGCGTGACAGTGAATAACACATGTAATGGGGAATTGTGTGTAAATAGCAAGGGTCCACTTTCCCGTGGTGGTCATCTGGGCTGCTGGAGACGGCTTCCTTGAAGAAGTGCCCTTGAAGAATGTTTATGAAAAGCTCGAGTCTTTAACATGGCATTTGCTGCCTTTATGCCAAGCCTCACTGCATTCGTTCATTCTCTCATTGCTATAAAGAATTATCTGAGACGGGGTAATTTATAAATTAAAGAGGTTAAATTGGCTCATGGTTCTGCAGGCTGTACAGGAAGCATGGCTGGGGAGGCATCAGGAAACTTACAATCATGGCTGAAGGCAAATGAGAAGCAGGCACATCTTACATGATAGCAGGAGAGAGAGAGAGAGAGGAGAGAGAGACAGGTGAGAGAGGGAGATGAGAGAGGGAGAGAGGTGAGAAAGAGAGGAGAGAGAGAGAGGTGAGAGAGGGAGATGAGAGAGAGAGAGGTGAGAAAGAGAGGAGAGAGAGCGTGCACAAAGTGGGAGGTGCTATGGACTTTTCAACAACTGATACTTACCATCATGAGAACATCAAGGGGGAAATCACCCCCATGATCCAATCACCTCCCACCAGGTCCTGCCCCAACACAGATTACCATTCAACATGAGATTTCGGTGAGGAAACAGACCCAAACCACATCACTCACCTCGGATGGAGAATCACAGAACAGTGGGCTGGGTGGCTTTGGACCAGCATAGCAAGCTCCCCTGAGGGCCCAGGTATCTTACTGCCGTGTGGGAGTCTTGGATCTGCCACTTTTGGCTGAGTGACTTCCAGCAATTTACTCAATCCTTCTAAACCTGTTTCACCATCCATAAAATGGGAGGGTAATAGAACTGCCTGGCAGTGTGGATGTCCCCTAGGACTTCCTTAGCCCAGTCTGGCCCCTAGCAATTGCTCAAGAAACAGAAGTGGTTTTATGATCAAGCGTCCTCGTCAGAGTCTGGCATCTTCTCCAGGCTCCTTAGCTATATGTTTTGAGGATGGCAGTGCTCTTTTCTTCTCTTTCTTCTTGTCCTTTTTAATCTTTAAATTGTATGCTAGGCATGGTGGCTTACGCCTGTAATCCCAGCACTTTGGGAGGCCAAGGTGGGCAGATCACGAGGTCAGGAGATCGAGACCATCCTGGCTAACATGGTAAAATCCTTCTCTACTAAAAACACAGAAATTAGCCGGGCATGGTGGTGGGCGCCTGTTGTCTCAGCTCCTTACTTCAGAGGCTGAGGCAGGAGAATCACTTGAATGCGGGAGGCAGAAGTTGCAGTGAATGGAAATCACGCCATTGCACTTCAGACTGGGCGATGGAGCAAGACTCCGTCTCAAAAAAAAAAAAAAAAAAACAGCAATTGTGCGCCTTGCAGAGCTGTGGGGGAGCATGTAGCCCCTTCTTTTCCAGCAGCTCCCACAGCCTCTGGAGTCTGCACCTCCTTACCCACCTTGCTGCTCTCATTGCTGAACCCTCCACGCAGGGAAGAGATTCCCATGCCCCTGCACCGTGGAGTACGCAGGCAGCCCCTGAGCAGCTGGGCAGGTGGGAGGGCTACTGAGTCAGTCCACCTGGCTCCATGCCCTGGCTACCCTTGAGCAGCTGTCAGACCTTAGGAATTGACTTGACCATTCAGTGCTTCAGTTTCCCCATCTGCAAAAGGAGACTGATCATAATGGCACTCACGGCTGGGACTCACGAGAGGATGAGAGGTGGAGGCATAGAGACCCTTATGGGTGTGCCCTGGCAGGTAGGGACACGCAGGGTCTGCTAGCTTTGCTTTCCCAGCTCGGGGTCTGCTCTGAAGTGTGTGGTTGGTTGTCTGTGTGTGGTTGTGTTTGTCGCTGTTTGTGTGTGTGTGGTGGTGTGTGTGATTGTGTGTGGTTATGTGTGGTTGTGGTAATGTGTGTGTGACTGTGTGTGGTTGTGTGGTAATGTGTGTGTGTCTATGTGGTTGTGTGTGTGATTGTGTGTGAAGTTGTGTGTGTGGTTTTTCTGCTGGGTTGTGGTGGTGTGTGTTGTGTGGGTGGGTGTGTATGTTTGTGTGTGGTTGTGGTAGTATGTGTGGTTGTGTGTGGTTTGTGTTGTGTGTGTGCTTGTGTGTGTAGGATTGTGGTATGTGTGTCTGTGTGTGGTTGTGTGTATTTGTGATTGTTGTGGTGTGTGTGGCTGTTTGTGTGTATAGTTGTGTGTGTGGTTGTGGTGGTGTGTGGTTGGGTGTGTGGTTGTGGTGGCATGTGTTTGGTTGTATGTGTGAGTGTGTGGCTGTGGTGGTGTGTGTGTGTTTATTTCTGTGTGTGGCCATGTGTGGTTGTGTGTATGGTTTTGTTTCATTGTGGCAGTGTGTATGGTGTGTGTGGTTGTGTGTATGGTTTTGTTTCGTTGTGGCAGTGTGTGTGGTGTGTGTGGTTGTGGTGGTACATGTGTTCAGTTGTGTGTGTGGTTGTGGAGGTGTGTGGTTATGTGTAGTTGTATGTGAGTATAGTCGTTTGTGTGGTTGTGATTGTGTGTGTGGTTTTATATGTGGTTTTGTGTGTGATTATGGAGTGTATGGTGGTGTGTGGTTGTGTGTGTGGTTGCATGTGTGATTGTATGTGTATGTGGTTGTGTGTGTGGTTGTGGTGATGTGTGGTTGTGGTTTTGCATGTGGTGTGTGTTTATATGTGTATGGTTGTGTGTGGTCGTGTGTGTGTGTGGTTGTGGTGGTGTGGTTGTATGTGTGTGGATGTGTGTGTGTCTACTGCAGGTGACATTTCCCCACAGGCCTCACTATTTTGAGTCTTGGGTGTCTACACGTGTGCATGCCTGTATGGAGTCCACACACAGACTGCAGTGTAATTTAAAAAGAAGTTGTGAATTAGCAGTTCTTAGGTCAAACCTGGTCCATAGATGTTTACTATTTGCCCAGAACAGAATACTTAAATATATATACATATATATATGTGGCAATATTTAGAATTTGAGTTTTTACATTTAAAAAAAAATCTAGATTCCCAACACCAATGAAAAGTCAGGTGACCTAGCATACTTTCACCAAATGGCGACATTCAGCAGAGCAGAGCAGCAGCTTCCCTGTTAGGTGGGGTCTACAGTGCCAATTTGCCCCAGTCCCCACTGCTCCCTATTGTGCATGCCTGGTCTCACTGAATCATGTACCTGTCTCAGCCCCATCGACACACATATGGGTTTCCAGCTTTTTCAAGGTTCGGGCCATTTTGCATTCCACGAATGCTGGTTCCCAGGAACCTCACACAGCCCAGGGCCAAGCAAGTACCACTAGGGTCCTTGTGACCTGGAAAACACCACTGGAGTAGGTAACTGCTCACCTCTCCAGGTAGCACTTGACACCCTGGCCCCTAAACTGTTCAGCAGTTCTAAGTTCGAGCTAAATTTTTCTCATGATCAAGCTGAAGAGGGTGAATTCCAGGCTGGGCATCGACAAATTCGTTAGTAGACGCTTTGCTCCTGCAAGAGGCAGTTGTCTGCCTTGAAACACCCGTGTGACAGCCAGGGATGAAGGCCGCCTCTGTCCTGGGGACTGGGCGCCCTGCCGGAGCTCTGGGGTGCAGTTGTCGTCCCCCACAGCTCCCTACCCCCCTTTTGTGGCAGGAGAAAGAGCAGCAGGCCACGGACGCATTCTTCTCTGCCTCCTTAATGAAACGCTGGGCCTGCGGCTGTCTTTCACCCAGGGGCCAGGACCAGCCGGCCTGTGTTTGAACAGCAGGGGGCCAGGCGGCTGTGCTTCCTCCCCGTTCTGTGTGGCTCACAAAGCTGCCTCCAGCTCTCATCCTGAGTCTGGGGAGTGACAGACGGTGGCAGGTGGCTGATAAATGGAGACGTGCAGAGGAAAGTGGGGCACTAGATTCTCAGCAGGAGCAGCCCTGGGAGCCCGCCGCGCATGCTCCTGCCTCCAGCCCGCCGCTCTCTGAGCATCTCAGGTTGTGAAACAGGATCCTGCAGGCCACGCGGGCACTGCCTGCCTCCTGCTGCTACTGGCATTCTTGGTGCAGATAAACAGGAACGTTTTCCTATCCTCATGTCTCTCAGCATCTACAGTGGTCCCTCCTGTGCCCAGGACAAGCCCAATCACAGAATGGCCAGACAACATATAAGACATCCAGTTAGATTTGAAATCCAGATGAACAATGCATTTTTAGCATAAGTATACCTCAGATATTGTATAGGACAGGCTTATACTGAAATATCATTCATCGTTTATCTGAAATTCATATTAACACAATGTCCTGAATTTGTATTCGTGATGCCAAGCCTGCCTAGTCATAGAGTCCCATGCGTGGGGAAAGGGTGTTGGAGCCGATTGTCTGGTTTCGATCCCAGCTTGGCCGCTGACAGGCTGTATGATCCTGGGCAAGTTACTCAACCTCTCTGTGACTCAATTTCTACATCTGTCTGTTGAGATAATAATGGTGCCCGCCTAACAGGAGTGCTGAGAGGAGGCAGTGATTGTGGTGGCGTGTGCGAAGGTGCTCGCACAGGCCAGCCGCGGCTCAGTCTTGGTTGTTATTACCCAGTGTTGTTCGACAGTGTCCCTGCACAGAGGGTCCTCACAGCCCTGCCAAAGCTCGTCCTCAGCCTCAGCACTTGGTTTTCTCCACTCCAGCTGCCCTGAGCTTCCTTCAAGCACCAGAATGGGCCCCCTTCCCTCCTCAGCTGCACCTGTCCCACGCTGTCCCCTCTGGATGCTTCTTTCTCTCCATCATCCGATCAATTCTCTCTTATCTCATATTTCACATCCAAAGTCACACAGCTCACTCATTCGGCAAATGTTCATTGAGCACCTACTATGGGCAGGCTAGGGGGCAGCCGACAACAGGACTGAACCCAGATCCAGCCTCCCCGCGAATAACTGCTATTACATTTTCAAACAATTTGAAAAAGTCAAAAGAAGAAGACTACATTGTGACACATAAAACTTCGAGGAAACTCAACTTTCAGTGTCTACAAATAAGGCTTTATGGGAACACGGCCGCGATCCCTCACTGAGATATCTGCGGCTGTTGTGCGCCCAGACAGCAGAATGGAATGGTTGCCACAGAGACTGTGGGATCTACAAAGGCTAAAATATTTGTTACCTTACCAGGGACAGAGGATGCATGCTGACCCTGACCTAACGCCGTGCATGTGGCAATTAAAGCAAAAAAGAAAAGCAACTCCAAAACCCAGACAAAAATCTTTGGTCTCACAGAAGCAATATTTGGGTGGGAAAAGAAACAGGGGTGTTTTTGTGTGTGTGTGTGTGCGTGTGTGTGTGTCTGTGAGAGAGAGAGACGCTCGGGACAGATGCTGCAGACGCTTGGGGCTGAGCTATTGGGAGGATGGCTGCTAACTCTTCTGACGGGACGAGTCTGGAGGGAGACAGTGTGTGGAGAAAGCCCGTGAATTTGTTTGGGGATGTGGACAGTTTGAGAGGCCTCTGAGTTAGTCCATGGGGATACTGATGAGGCGGCTGCATCTGCAGGAATCAACTTGGAGTCATCAGTTTATAGATGGTCTTGGCCTGGGGCGTGAGTATAAAAAGAGGAAATCCTTTCCTGACCTCAGAGCCTAAGTCAGGATCCCCTGGAAGATAACAGAGGTGTTCTCTGTGCTTCTCTGAGGAACAGACTCTGGTCTTTGATTGTTTCAGAGCATGGGTTCTGTAGCTTGACGGCCTGGATTCGAATCTCAGTGTATGACTAAAAAGTGGTGGCTTTGGGCAAGTGACTCACCCTCTCTGTGCCTCTGTCTTCATCTGAAAACTGGGAAGAATAATGGCTTGCTTCCAGGATTCAGTAAGCACATCTGTGTAAAGTGCTTTGAACAGCATCTGAAGCATCATCAGTGGCATATAAAGATGCTGTCTACCATGATTATCCCTTAATGAGACTGAACTCCCTGAGGACAGGATCCGGTCTCACCTTCTCATCACTGCATCTCCCACTGCCCAGGTTCTGCTCACATGGCGCTGGGATGATGGCATGGACGGCTTTGGAAGGACAGAGGGACAGCTGCCCCTTCCTCTAGGGAGTGATCCAGGGGTGAAGGGGGTATGGAGGGGCCGCCAGGGCTGTAAGAGGAAGGCTGGCAGAGTCCACCGAGGAAACAACAACTCTGTGCTCAGGAGATGGAGAGGAGGGGCAGGCGGGGCCCAGCAGCCCCTGGTCCAGGAGGGCAGGTTGAGGCTGAGCCATGGAAGACCCTAAACATCAAAGTATGGAGACTGACCTTTATTTTTTGGGAGGCGGGGAGTTATAAATTTGTTTTGGCAGGGAGGAGCATCTTGGAGGTTGAGAGGGTGAAGCCAATTCAAATTGGAGAACTCCTAGTCTATTCATAAAATAAACAAATGCCAAGCCAGGGTATCTGGAGTGTATTTAAATGTTGACCCTGCCTGGGTGTGGCTGTATTACAAACATCAAAGAGAGGCAGACAGGCAGATAGAGTGAGCGACCCATTAGTGGCTGTGGGTCACCTTAGACTTCACACCAGAGTTTCTTACCTGAACCACAAAACACAGAAAATGATCTAAGGGAATACTTTCTCAATCTCACAAGAATGTATCATAAGTAGTTCCCCTCTAGGTGTCTAGGATAAAGGTTATTGATATGCAATTAATAACTGAGGATATTCGAGCTTAATTCTCTTGGGATTCCAGTTGAGAAGAAAAGACTAGAAAGGCAAGCTAAGATGGAAAGATGAGTAGGGAACAAGGTTAAGTTAGAATCTGGATAACCTAACAGAATTGGGATAGGACCAAGTGAAACTGACTACAGTAAGATTGCTGGAATGGAATGGAATGGAATGAAATAGAATAGAATAGAATAGAATAGAATAGAATAGAATAGAATAGAATAGAACAGAATAGAATAGAATAGAACAGAACAGAAGAATAGAAGAATAGAATAGAATAGAATAGAATAGAATAGAATAGAATAGAATAGAATAGAATAGAATAGAATAGAATAGAAAAGGATAGGATAGAATAGAATAGAATAGAAGAATAGAATAGAATAGGATAGAATAGAATAGAATAGAAGAATAGAATAGAATAGGATAGGATAGGATAGGATAGGATAGGATAGGATAGGATAGGATAGAATAGAATAGGATAGGATAGGATAGGATAGGATAGGATAGAATAGAATAGAAGAATAGAATAGAAGAATAGAATAGGCTAGAATAGAATAGGCTAGAATAGAATAGAATAGAAGAATAGAATAGAAGAATAGAATAGAATAGAGTAGAGTAGAATAGAATAGAATAGAATAGAATAGAATAGAATAGAATAGAATAGAATAGAATAGAATAGAATGAGCTAGGATGACATGGACCAGAACTACACAAACTAGAATGAAATGGAAGGGGAAGTGTTACGGGTTTAACGCATGGCAGGTGCACAGGTTTGTGACACTGTGCCATTGGATGTGTGCAGACTGTGATATAAAGTGAATTCCTTCCTCTGAGGAGCAGCCCGAAGTGCTTTGGAGGTACCATGAAACTACTGAGTCTCCACTCTCAAGCCCCTCTCTTACCAAATATATGTGAGATCCAACCACATGTCCCCCTCCAACCCCAACTTCTCAGCAGAGGAGTGATCAATTTGCACCTCCTCAGGATGTTCCTAGGACAAGACCCATCAAACCTTTCAGAGAAAGCCTGACAGTCAGTGACCAATGCATCAGCCGTCAGGTTTGGGAGGTCATGCTGGCCTCTATAGGGTGAAGTCTTTGTGAACTGGGTCCTCTTCCCCAGCATGATTGAACCCACCCAGGGGAGGGATGCGAGAGGGTTTGCAAGGTGGGATTGGAGGTGGGAAAGGCCCAGAGCCACAGCGGATGAAAGAGAGTCGCCCTGGGGTTTGCAGGGAGGAGCCACGCAGGCCTGATCGAGGACAGAGACCTTCCAACAGGAAGGGGTGAAGTGAAGACGTGTGTGAGAAAGACTGACAGTCTGGAGGCGCGAGAGGAAGTATAGCAGTCAAGACTCAGTTAAATGAAGAGAAACCGCTCCAGCTACCTGAATCAGGAAGGGATTGAACGCAGGGACTGGGCGCTCACACTCACTGAAGGCCTGGCCACACAGGGCCCCTGAATCCTGCAGAACCAGCCTGTGAGGGGCACTGCCACCTCCCCGCACTCAGGGTCTGTTCACATGAAGAAGGCTCCACTTTGGCTATGACCCAAGGGTCAGGGAGAATCCACCACCACCTCACAAAGATCGGCTCTAAGTTCATGGTATGTGCAAACACACACAGCCTGGATGGATGTCCTCATGGCTCCACCACTTAGGAGCTGTGTGGTCTTTGAAAATTTACACAACCTCTCTGAATCTATTTCCTTGGTTTCAAAGTGAAAATGAAGATAATGCTGCTATGGTTTTATGGATTTTTTTGTGATGAAGCCAGTTATGTTCTCAACCCATAGATGTTACTTAGCTATTATTAGAAGAGTTTGCATTTTATGGAAGACTTCGGGGTTCTTATCAGAATAGCACTCACATGTGTCTTTGTTGTTTATTCAGTGACTAGGTATGAGGATTTGTGCTGTTGGGGGCCCAAAATATGGGAGGGTGGTGACGAAGACACCTGACACGGTAGGCCTCTGCAGTCCGCGACACACCTCTGTGGATTCGTCAAAAGATGTTTTCCTGCAGACAGACTCAATGCTTCAGTCCTCACTTTCTGCTTGGACAGGTGATTTGTGTAGTACACAGCCTGCTCACCTGTACTGAGGCCTTGAACCCAGGAGCTTGTATTTTGATAAGAAATGCACAGCACATGCAGGGATACCAAGATAACAGGGCCTGGCCCTTGTCCTTTGGGGTCTCAAAAGTCGGGTGAAAGAGCAAGCACATACCCCTGGGGCCCAGAGGCAGGTTCTTGGGAAGTTACTTGGCCAGGGTGGGCGTTTTGTGGGTGGGCGTTGAGCTAGCCTTGAGGGGCAAGTGCAGATCTTGATAAGTCAAGAGGGTGATATATTGTTTCAGGAGGAGGGAGCAAAGGCAGAGCAGAGGAGGGAACATCCAGCGGTCTGGTGTGGGATGGTCTCGTCAGAGGAGGGGACGTCCAGCAGTCTGGCGTGGCAGGGTCTCGGCTGTGAAATGCTGGGTTGTCATCCATGGTGGTGCCAGCTGCCAGGATGTGGAGTTGGGGCTTTATGCTCGCAGCGGTAGGGACGCAGGACAGGTACTGCGCAGGACGGCCCCAGCACTATGGTGTAGTGTGATCGTGATATCTGAGACAGACATTCCCCAAAACCGCCCCAGTCCACCAGCACCCTAGTGTCTTAGTGATGTTTTCCTGGTGCCCTAGGAGAAAGAAACCCCTGGTTCCTTTGTGAAGTCCTCAGGTCCAAATAGCTTAACAGAAGTCATTTGCAAGGTGTCTGCCAGATGTTCCTGTTTTTTTTTTTAAAAAACAAAAGAAAACATCTGCATGTGCTATGGTGAGTGTGCTGCGTGGCCGTGGTACCTCAGGAACACACTTCGGGAACAAAGAGGCCATCTAGCCTTGAGCTGTGGCTCAGTCACCACACTGCTGCCTCAGTTTCCTCTTTGGGAATTTGCATACAGGAAAACTGCATCCCTGCCATGGGGTGGGCATGAGTCCCGACCTCCCAGCGTTCTAAGGTGGAATGAATGAAATGGTGAGTTTAAAGCGGTGAGCAGAGCATTGTGGTCCTCTCCGTCATCAGAGGCCTGGGTGCGCTCATGGCGGTGTGGGGGCAGTTTGGAGGCCCTCTGTTGGCTTGTGCCCAGTGGGGACTTGGGCTTCATCAAGGGGCTCTGCAAAGTCCCCCACAAACCCGAAGAACAACACCCAAGATAGTAGCCACGCCGGGCAATGAAATGATCTGGTGAGGTTTTCCTTTTTTTTTTTTTTTCCTTTTTTTAACCCAAGTCTTGCTCACTTTTGCCGCCTGCAGGCCAATGGAGAAATTTCACGTTGACATCATATCGGAGCCATTTCTGCCAGGGGACTTGCGTGGTTTTGTTCTGGCTGATAATTAAAATCATTTCGGAACTTAAAAAAAAAAAAAAAAAATTCTGATGCCTAAATCCTACCCCAGACCGAATGAATAAAAAGCACAATCTGAGAATATGGCCTTGGGATATCGGTTTTTGTTGTTGCTTTTTTGGTTTTGTTTCGTTGAGACAAAGTCTTGCTCTGTCTCCCAGGCTGGAGTGCAGTGGTGCAATCTCGGCTCACTGCAACCTCCGCCTCCCGGGTTCAAGAGATTCTCCTGCCTCAGCCTCCCGAGTAGCTGGGATTCACAGGCATGCACCACCACATCCCGCTAAATTTTTTTTTGTATTTTAGTAGAGACGGGGTTTTACCATGTTGGCCAGGCTGGTCTTGAACTCCTGACCACTCACCTTGGCCTCCCAAAGTGCTAGGATTACAGGAATGAGCCACCATGTCTGGCCGTTTTATTGTTTTTTGTTTAAGAAATCTTCATGGCACTCTCAGGCTGAGAATTATGGCTGATGGTATCTCCTGACTGCAGAGTCACCCCAGTCACCCGATACTGAGGTGCATTGCAGCTTCCAACCCTTTGCTCCAGGCCCACCACGGGCAAGCTGGGCAAGCCTGCTGTGTGCATCCATGTGCCCGGGCCTGCGACTGGAGAGATCTCATTTAGATCCAGATAACTGGAACTGCTGGGTGGTAGTAGACTCGCTGTGAATTTTAATAGATATGCCAAATCGCCCTAAAGCGGCTCTACTAATTTACACCCCCACCAATGAGAACATTTCCCCAACACCTTCCCCCATACGTGATAATAGCAAATTTTCATATTTTTGCCAATCTGATGAGTCAAAACATTTTTAATGGCACCAGCTAAAAAAGAATGGCAGAGACTTTACATTCCAGTTTGCTGAGATCTCTGAGATAGTTGCTGAGGGAGAGACCTAAGTTGAGGATATATAAAAACAGGTTGGCAGATGGGCAGAAAACAGATCACAGGAGATGGGGCAGAGAGTCCAGCTCTGAGTTCCACCGTGTGGTTCACTCCGTGGAGCACACACCCATGCGTGGAAATGAAAAGCAAAAGGTTCTTTAGGTGGCGGGGTTGGCGCACAGTCAGTGGGATGCTCTCCTTCTCTGGAAGGGTTTAATGTTTTACAGGGAGAATGAGTTTAATTATATCATTAGAGGTTAAATTTTAAAACACTTAAGGAAAAATTTTATGTGTGTGTAGGCGTGTGCGTGTGTGTATAACGAGAAAGGGTGTGAAACAGAGAGGGAGGGGAGAGAGTACCCGTAGTTAAATGTAGTAAGATGTTCCTTTTTGGGGCATTTGAATGAAAGGCATCCAGGATTGCTCTGTGCAAGGCTTACAATTTTTCTGTAAGTGTGTCAGAAGAAATTACCAAAAAACCAACCCTCAAAACTCAAAGGAATAAACGAGGTGAGGTTGCCAACTGCCTGTGGTCCAGGTCAGCTCCCCTCCCGAAGCCTTCGAACCCAGGGAAGTGGAGCCTTTGAAGGGGCCCAGAGGGCAGCCCCGGCGGACAGGCCGCCCCGGCACCCACGGAGGGCAGGCTGGCAAACCTGCACCACAGTCACGCCTGGATCTGTCCTCTGTCCCGCTGCCGACAGAGGGCAGAGAGCAACTTCCTCTTCAAAGACCATCCTGCATAAGCCAAAATGCCTCCTGGGACTGAAGTTCAAAGCAATTCGGAGGAGATCTGTTTGGTGCCAGTGTTTGGCCTGGGGATTTGAGCGGATTACTAAAGCCCTGTGTTCCAGGCAGCAGTAACTCTGGGCCTCAGGTGCGAAAGGGCCTTTGATAAACGTGAGCTCTTTAGAGGCCCAAACAAATTGAGGACAAAGCAGCTGGGCTGCTCAGGAGGGGGCCGCTGTTGACCCTTTCTTTCCAGTCTTAGGAAAACAAATACTTGATATTCCGAAGGCTGAGTAAACTCATTAAAAGGATTTTGGACTTCCTGCCTTTGCTCAGCCCTTGGAAGCTTCTCCACGAGCCCCTGGTGGGAGCAGGAGTGGGGAGGGTTGGAGGCAGCTCCCCTGTCCCGCCTGCAGATCGTGCCTTGACTCTTCCCGAGTCACTGGGCCACTCTTCTCTCCGGCCTCATCGTCTTATCCAGGGTCAAGGCCATTCTGTCACCAATTTGAGGGCACCAGGCCCTGGATGTTTCTGCTGCTTCTACTGCCCGAGTCAGGTGGCTACGGGGGAAGGCAGGTGCCACGCACACCCGGGTCCCTGGGCCACACCACTCTTGGAAATGCTAATGTGGATTTCTTATGTGTTCCTTCAAAGGACACTCTTAAACCTCCCTTTTGTCCCAAGGATTCTAGTTGCTTCATCTTTAGTACCGCAGACCGGTGGCTTAAACAACGAAGGCTGACTTGGGTCCTCATGGTCCGGAGGCCGGGAGTCTGAAGTCAAGGCATTGGCAGGGCGGCTCCTCCCACGGCCTCTCCGCTTGGCTTGCAGACTCGGTCTTCTCCCCGAGTCTGCGCCTGCCCTTTCTTCCACAACACGTGTCCGGGTGCCTTTTCCTCCTCTCAGGAATCATCGGTCATATTGGATTGGGTTCCATCCCAGTGGCCACATCTTACCTGACTCGCTTCTTCAGAGGCTGCATCCTCAGCTGCAGTCCCAGTCTGAGGGGCTGGGGCTCGGGGCTGGGGCTCGGGCTTCCACAGAGGGATCTGGGGGACTCCATTCAGCCTGCAGCTGTGGGGCACTTGCTCAAGACCCACCCCAGACCCAACCTGCACAGTCTCCCAGGACACGGCTCTCCACGCCCCCACCCCTAGAGCCTGAACAGCCTCGCTGCCCTCCTGGTTTCCAGCACCCGCCCAGACCTCCACACCAGGCTGCTGATTCCGCAAACAGGTGAGTGTCCTGCTCCCATCTGGCAGCCCTGACCTTCTCCTGCCTCAGGTTCTTTCATGCTCTTCTCAGCTCCTAAATTCAAGCTCCTCTTAAAGCTCAGTCCAGATTTCCACGGTGAAGTGCTCTGTGATTATTCGCTGATTTCACAACATTTTCTGAGTCCCATTGTGTGCCCGACACCAACGGTGCTCAGAGCTGGGACATGGCTGGGAGCAGAACACAGATCCTCAGGGAGCCCCTGGCCTGCTGGTGGAGACAACTGCCATTCAGGGAGATGTGGGAGCACTGAGGAGAAGCCCTAATCCTGGGGTTCATGGACAGCTTCCTGGAAGAGGAAGCCAGGTGAAGTCAGAGGCTAAAAATTCACACATTTGCAGGTGTTGAGCAAGCAGCATAGATGCGTGAGCAATGAGGCACAACAGAGCATGAAGCCATGGCCTGTGGCAAAGGGAATGTCGCCATGGGGGCAGGCGGCCTCTGCCCAGCTTTTGATCACTCCCTGGGATGTGAATAGGAGTTTATCTTGCCAGATACGTGATTCCAACATCACAGGACTTTGTGAATGGGTGTGAAATCTCTCAGTTCTTAAATGTTGCCAGCTTATAACGTTTTTGAATAGTCAGTGGACCACACAAGACACAACTGTAGGCCAAGTGTGTCCTGCAGGCCCACGCTGCAGCATCTGGTCTAAGAGGAATTCAGCCAGGTGAGAAAACAGGCTTCGGGCAGAGCACGCGCAGGTCCAAAGGCCCTGGGGAGGAGAGGGCCTCTCCGGCGATATCCATGAGCTCTTTCACTTATTTGGCAAGTATCTATTCATCCTCACTAGACTCCAGCCACTGTTTGGGAGGTGTGTGTGCATGTGTGTGTGTATGTGTGCATTTGAACAGATGCATGTGCTGCACATATGCATGTACGCCTATGTATGCAGGTGTATTATGCATGTACACAAGTGTGTATATGTATTCAGGGTTATATGCGTGCATATACGTGCATGTGTTTATATGTATGCATATATACAGTGTGTGTGCTTGCATGTATATGTATGCAGGTGTACATACTCATATGTGTGCATGTGTGTATATGTTTGTGGGTGTGTTGTGTGCCTGTGTCTGTGTATTCAGGGGTTTATGTGTGCACATACATGCATGTGTTTATATGTATGAATATATATAGTGTGTGTATATGTATGCAGGTGTGCATATGCATATGTGTGTATATGTTTGTGGATGTGTGTGTGCATGTGTGTATGTGTATTCAGGGGTACATGTGTGTATATATGTGCAGGTATTTATATGTATGCATGTATATAGTGCATGTGTGTATATGTGGGTGTATTGTGTGCATGTGTGTATATGTATGCCGCTGTATGTGTGTTCATGTATCTCGTGTATGTATACGCATGATGCATATGTGTATCCCTGTATAAGTCTATATATCTGTGTGCACATCCATGCACACATGTGTGTACCTGTGTTCATTTAAGTGCGTGTAGGTATGGGTAAATGTATGCATGTGTGTGTGTGTTTATGTGTGTGTAGATATGGGTAATGTATGTGTGTGTGTATGTGTGTGCATTCATTTATGTGCGTGTAGGTATGGGTAAATGTATGCGTGTGTGTGTGTTCATTTCTGTGCTTGTGGGTATAGGTAAATGTATGCATGTGTGTGTATGCCTGCACATATGCATGTTTGCACACAGGAGTGCATGAACACGTATATGAGTGTGTGCACGCATGTGTGTGTGCACGTGCACACGTGTTTGTGTGTATCTGCTCCCGGCAGGTCGTGTTTTCTGGGCCCCCTTCAGCCCAGCAGGCGCTCCTTGGCTGAGGCTGTCCTGGAGAGGGCCGGGATCCTCCCTGGGGAAGCGCGTGGCTCTGGGTGTTGGCCTGGGTGGAGTGAACTCAGCAGGAATTTGGGTCACAGGAGCTCCTTGCTGTGGGGACAAAAGGATCCACACAAGCCTAGAGGAGTGCGGCGGGGCTCGCGTTCCAGGGCTTGCACGGCGGGCGTGGGGCACCTGGGGGCCTCGCCGAGGCTGGAGCCTTGCCCGGAGCCTTTCCAGCCGGGGCAGCCTCCCCGCGCGCGTCCCGGCTCCGAGAGACGCGCGCACGCCGCTCCCTGGTGGACACGGCGGGCCCTGCAGGCCGCCGCGGAGATGCTCTCGCGGTGTCTGATGGGAGAATCCTGCGCCCGCCGCCCTGCGCTTCCCCAGGTGGCCGGGCAGGCACCTCCTGGGGCGGTAGCGACCCGCAGCTGTGTGCACGTTTGTGGACTTCGGGTTCCAGAGGCAGGCGACCGAGCCAGAGCCAGTGAGCAGCCTTGCCCCCAGAGTAACGGCGCTTATCCGGCTTGCCTGTGTGCGCCTCTGAGCCGAGGGGTGCGCAGCAGCTGGGCGTGGGACCAGGAGCGGGGAGTGGATCTGCGGCTGCAGCGTGGACGCGCTCTGGGCAGCTCTGCGCTCTGGGGTCAGGCTGTGCTCACCTCCCTCGGCCGTGGCTTCCGCCTTCAGAGGGACTGGTAGATGTCAGGGGCATTGTGAGGATCCAGAGAGAACGCATGCCCAGCTCAGGGTCAGCCCTTAGAACCAACACAGTTTAGTGACTGTTAATCTTCATGACAACTCTGAGTCATTCCTCTTGTGTCCCCTACTTTAAGATAAGCAAACTGAGTCTTCCCGAGATTAAATATAGTAGAGATAATAGATAACGCATCTACATAATAGATCGCCTAAACTCACACTCTTGGAAAGCTCAGGATGGTCTCCAACACTAAATGCTTTTTTCCTTCAAAGAATGGTGTCTCTGACTTCTTTCCTGGGTCTTATATTCAGACAATTTTCTTCATCTTCCCCTTTTTTTTGAGGCAGAGTTTTGCTCTTGTTGCTCAGGCTGGAGTGCAGTGGCACGATCTTGGCTCACTACAGCCTCCACCTCCCAGGTTCAAGCGATTCTCTTGCCTCAGTCTCCTGAGTAGCTGGGATTACAGGCATGCACCACCATGCCTGGCTAATTTTGTATTTTTAGTAGAGACAGGGTTTCACGGTGTTGGACAGGCTGGATTCGAGCTCCTGACCTCAAGTGATCCACCCACCTTGGCCTCCCAAAGTGCTGGGATTACAGGCATGAGCCACCACGCCTGGCCAGTTTTCTTCTTTAGATTGAATTTGTTCTGTGATTCCCTACATTGCTCACCCTGGAGATTGACAGGCGAATGAAAATTCCATGAGTAGGGGTCTTGCCCCATAGTTTTGCTAGAAAATGTTTAAGAACAAGTTCTAGGCTGGGGGTGGGATGTGCATATGATATATACATCTGTGTGTTGCATACCTACATCTATATACACATATATAATAAATTTTACTAATATAAAGGTTGTGTAATACACAAATTACAAAGAATAAAAGGCATACAATTACATTTATTATACATTCCATGGGAGACAGTTCATCTTCATGGAATGCTTTTGGTTATTTTTGCCAAACTCTTGAATCTTTAGTGAATCTCAAGTTGCAATCAATGCAAGAGTGTTCTTCCAACTTGAACTTTGGTTAGTATTTCCATTTCATCAGAGGGCTTTCACAGCCTGCAAGGAGCCTTTTTTTTTTTTTTTTTTTTTTGGCAATTAGTTCATCATCTGCACTCACCTTCAGAATAGAAGGTCATCGTGAATTTCCAGTGCTCAGAGGTTACTGGTGCAGGACACCTGGTTGTTTAGATGTGTGGGTCCATGCTGGCTCTACCTCTCATTATATTTGGACACTTGGGCAATTTATTAACTTTCTGTGTCTCGATTTTCTCGTCTGTAAGTGAGACTCATGGTCCCTATCTGGCAGGGTTGCTGTGAGGATCAACTGAGCTAGTCTGAGACCAGTGATGATAATGGAGGCTAGCACATAGAAGTGCTCAGTAAGTGTCAGTGATTGTCATTTTATTGTAAAGAAACTGCATTAAAAAAATTAAATTGAAATTCTTATAATAGTTAATCATTTTAAAGTGAACAACTCAGTGGAATTTAGCATGTTCACAATGTCATGCAACCCCCTCCTCCATCTACTTCTGAAACATCATCATTACCCCAAAAGGAGACTGCGTGTCCACTCGTGATCCTTCTGTGTTTCTGTGTTTATCCACTCGTGGTCCTGCTGCGTTTATCCACTCGTGGTCCTGCTGCGTTTATCCACTCGTGGTCCTGCTGCATTTATCCACTCGTGGTCCTTCTGCGTTTATCCACTCGTGGTCCTGCTGCGTTTATCCACTCGTGGTCCTTCTGCGTTTATCCACTCGTGGTCCTGCTGCGTTTATCAACTCGTGGTCCTTCTGCGTTTATCCACTCGTGGTCCTTCTGCATTTATCCACTTGTGGTCCTTCTGCATTTCTCCCTGTTCTCTGTTCCTGGCAACCACAAATCCACTTCCAGCCACTTTGGCTTTATTTAATTGAGGACATTTCACATAAATGGAATTATACACTATGTGGCCTTTATTGTCTGGCTTCTTTCCCTTAGCATTGTGTTTGCAGGCTCATTTATCTTGCAGTACATATCAGAGCCTCATGCCTCTACAGGGCTGAATAATCTTCCATTTTATGGATATATCACAATTTGTTGATTCATTCATCATTTCTTTTTTCTAACAGTTTAATTGATGCATAGTTTTTCTAACAGTTTAATTGATGCATATGTGTACATAGTTTGGAGACGTGATAATTTAATACATTCAGATAATTTGTAAAGATCAAACGTATGTTCTTGAAATCTCTATCACCTATTGTCTTTATGCCAGAATCATTCTATTTCTTCTCTTCTGGTTATTTTGAATTATACAAGAGATTATTGGAAACGATAGTCATGCTACTGAAGTATCAAACACTAGGTTCCATTTCTTCTATCAAACTCTGTATTTGTACCCAGTAATCCAACATTTCACAATTGTGAATAGTGTTGCTAAGAATGTGTTGTGACTATGTTGTGTTTGAGTATCTGTTTTCCGTTCTGTTTGATCTAAGCCTAGGATTGGAACTGCTGGGTCCTGTGGTAATTCTATCTTTCACTTCTCGAGGAACCACCAGACTGTTGTTCACAGTGGGTGCACCACTGTCCACTTCTGCCAGTGACGCAGAGGTCTCCACTTCTCCACATCCTTCTCAACACTTGTTATGCTCCGTCTTTTTGACTAGAGTCATTCTAGGAGGTGTGAAGTAGTATCTCATTGTGGTTTTGATTTGTGTTTCTCTTGTGACTTAATGGTGTTGAGCATTGATAGGATTTGTCTGTGTCCCCACCCAAATCTCATCTTGAACTGCAATCCCACAATCCCCATGTGTCATAGGAGGGACCCAGTGGGAGGTAATTGGATCGTGGGGATGGTTACCCCCATGCAGCTATTCTCCTGATGGCGAGTGAGTTCTCATGAGACATGATGGTTTCATGAGATGCTTTTTCCCCTTTTGCTTGGCTCTTCTCCTGCTGCCATGTGAAGATGGATGTATTTCCTTCTGTAAGTGTCCTGAGGCCTCTCCAGCCTGAGGAACTTTGAGTCCATTAAGCCTCTTTCCTTTATAAATTATCTAGTATCTGATATGTTTTTATTAGCAGTGTGAGAACGAACTAATGCAAGCATCTTTGCCTGTGCTTGTTGGCCATGGTATATCTTCTTTGGAGGAATGCCTGTTCAAGTCATTTGCTCACTGTTTCTTCACTGGGTTGTTGTGTTTTTGCGCAGGGCATTCTCATGGAGTGAATGGACTGCCTTTGTCCTGCTGGTATGCATGTGAATTCCCAGGCTCTGATTCCTCTTCATTCAGTTGTGACTCCAACCTCCTGAGTCCCTGCCAACCTGAAGCACCCATGATGTCACTGGCCTCTATGACACTCCTGGGGCAGGGAGTAGTTGGCAATGTTATCAACCCTTCCTGGCTCTCACGCCCCCAGACCTGTGGAACAGGCTAATAGCACCTGGCTTGCAGGGTTGTCATTACAATGGACCAGAGTAAGCCCATTTGCAGATGGGGATCCTGAGATATGGGCTGCCTTGGAATGGCTTCGTGTCCCAGGGACACCCATTAAATCCTTAATATTTCTAAGTGCTCTGAGATGCTAAGATCAAAGGAATGGTGTCAGGCAGGCATGTTATTATCTGGATTATAACTTCCCGAGGGAGGACATGTTCTCATTTTTTTCCACACAGGTGGGACAGATATGGGGAGATGCCCAATTTGAAGGCTGACTTGTCTCTTTGGTTCTTATCTAGAAAGACACTTTTTTTTCCCTAATCCAAACCATCAGAGCTCCCTAGCAGGATTGAGGAGGTCTGAGAACCTGGGGTCACTCACCATTTTATGTGAAAACAGACCCGAGAAGCTGAGATCACTCACCAGTTTATGTGAAAACAGACCTGGGGTCCCTCAGCTGCTGGGAGCCCAGGCTCCTGCTGCCCTTGGGGCCCCAGATGAACCTACTTCCTAGGGCAGGGTCTTTGTGGAGACCTCACAGCTCCTCACCGGGGCTGGCTTTGTTTTGATTCTCCTGATAACCTTCTCTTTGTGGATTTTAACAAAGCATATATACTAGTCTGTTGATTGCATAAGTGAGCTTATGGGTGTAATAACCATCTTCTCTGCATATATATTTGAGGTGGAAACGAGTTAAGGTCCAGTTTAAAAAATATGATTAGAAACCTGCTATGAGTCAGCCCTGGAGCCAGCAGCAGTGATGACCGATGTGGGCCGTGTTCTCAGACAGCTCACGACCCGGAGGGAGGAGACGCAGAATGCAGAGTAAACACGTGAGGACGTCTGTAAAAGGTGGCAGTGATGAGTGCCATGAGAAAACATGGAACAGGGCCCATAACAGAGGAACACAGGGGGCCTCCATTCGACGGAGACACTGGGGAGGGCTCCTGGAGGAGGAGATGTGAGAACAGGCACCAAAGTCATCCCAGGAGGCCAGCCATGGTGGGATAAGGGAGAGGGATTCCTGGGCGGATGGAACAGCCAGTGCACACATCCAGAACTGGAGCAAGTCTGACGATTGAGGCCGCAGACGAGAGGGCCGTGTTGTCACACACAGTGGGTTGAAGAGGTGGACAGGGCCCACATCATGCGGGGCCTTGTTGAAGGGAGACGATTTTGCTCTAAGTTGCATCAGTTAGCCCCTGCTGTTGTTAAAAGAAAAACTTCAGGCAAATTAAATTTAAAGGAGTGTAATTGAACAAAGACCAATTTGCAACCTGGGCAGTCTCCTGAGCCAGGGTAGGCTCAGGGACTGCAGCATAGCTTGGGGTGGAAGAAGATTTATAAACAGAGAAAGGAAAATGAAGTACAGAAAACAGAAGCGAGGGACAGAAACAGCCGGATTTGTCAGAGGCGTTTGAACCAGAGCGAGTCTATCTTGAATAAGAACTGGGTAAAATGAAGCTGAGACCCCCTGGGCTGCATTCCCAGGAGGTCAGACATTCCAAGTCACAGGCCAAGACAGGTGGTCAGCACAAAATACAGGTCATAACAACCTTGCTGATAAAACAGGTTGCAGCGAAGGAGCCAGCCCAAACCCACCAAAACCAAGTGGACAACGAGAGTGACCTCTGCTCATCCTCACTGCTGCACGCCCACCAGCACCATGACAGTTTACAAATTACCCTATATGGTCTAAACAGGGTAGGTGTGAATAACCCACCCCTTCTTTAGCATGTCATCAAGAAATAACCATAAACATGGGCGTGATAAGAGATTGGTTGCAGCTCTGTGTCTGCACTATTTGGGCACAGTTTGAACAGTTGGCTATCTTTGATTGGCCAAACTCCCCATCCCAATGCCCTTTCAGGAGCTGCCAGATGAAGACGCCGTCAGCATTAGGAACCATGCCGGGTAGTCTCTGGGCCTCGGAAAGAAACGGGACCTTAATTGGCCTTCTTGTCAAGCACGTGGGTTCTCCCCTACAGTGGAGCCCATCTTGAGGTGGGGCCAGCATGGACCGTGCCCTGCTCTCAATTCACGTCATCTCCCTGTTTCTCCCAGGCGCTCGCATAAACAGAACACCTCCAAGCATGCTCTAAACACAAATCAGCAACTCTACACTTCTTCGGCATCAGGCACTGCTACTGTCTTTCTGATTAGGAAAGGAAGGCATATTTAGGAGTTCTGAAAGACGGTGATTGATTTGGAGCTGTGCTCTGATGGAGCTGAGAGTCATTAGCACAACCCCTGCTGGTGTCAGACAAGATGCCCAACCAATTCATCTGATGACCAGGTGCTTGTGCCTGCAATGTGTGAAGCCATGGCGTCAGGTGCTGAGCAGGCTTCCCCAGGAGCAAGGGACAGACCCCCAGGGCTCCTGGTCCACAGAAGGCGGCGGACGCCACACACACAAGCTGAGCAAATAATTCCAATTTGAAGGAGAGCGAGAAATGCTGCAGAAGTGCGAACGCTGTGTTTGGAAATTTTTTTTGCTGGAGGGATTGAGACATAAGTGGACTATCCTAGATTTTCTTTGGAAATGCCATTGAAAGGGATAAAAGCAGGGGAAAAGTTAAGTACACTTTTCTAAGCATTATCTCCATTTCTTTTAAAAGGGACTCTTCCATAAAGGAACATGATCAAGCCATGAGTTATAATATATGCACGTATATAAAAAGAGGATATAAATACAGTCGCAGAAGACACAGAGGAAGTGACTCAGTGGAAGCTGAGACCGAGAGCAGTGCCAGCCATGCCAGTGGCCATGGCTGCTGAAGAGCTGGACGGCGGATGACTGAGTGACCGTCAGCAGGGCAGCACGGTACCAGTACGGCAGGGGAGGGAATGTCAACTCCACTTTCAGCCAGGAGATGACGTGGGCCTCGGAAATCTACAGATCTGTGCGCTGGCTGTCAGGTCATGGCAGAGCTCTGCCTGTACTGTGAAGGGAACTTCTGTGTTTTTTGTGCCCCTGGAACCTAGTTCCCCTTTCCTGGAGTCAGCGTCCCATTTGACCTGTGTGGGTCCAACCCCACCTCCCTCCTACAGCAGTGGCATGGGACCCAGGCCTGGACTGTTCAGAGCATTGCCACAGGCAGCAATGGTGATTGATGTAGGAGTTGATCATTGATACAAACTGGGTGCTCAGGCCAAGGGAACTGATTCTTGGTATTTTTTTAAACTCTTTTTCCATTGGAATTATAGCTAATATAATGAAGCCTGGATATGCTGGGTAAAACTGCCTAGAAATGAAAATGAAGTCAACATCTGGGAAAGCAGAAACAAGAGCTTGAGAGAGACTGTGTCCTGTTGACTATTTCTGAACCCCTTGATCCAGCTATCCCTGAAGCCAGACTCCGTGTAAACTTTTCAGTCATGCAATCCTATCACTTCTCTTTGTTCTTAAGTGCATTTTACATGGTTTCTGCCATTGATCACGGAAATGTCCTTTACTAACAAAGGAGCATAGTTACCCCTCTTGAGAGCCCTCAGAAGGAAGATGTCATTCATGCAAAGGAAGCATACATTTGCTCTCACTTCCTAAGAGGAAGCCTGAAAATGAAGCCAATCTCATTTTCTTTCGGAGATGAATTTCTTGATCAGAGAATGCCTCAGTCCCCTGAATTTTCGCAAGCGAGAGAACATTCAGGACGCACAACGGCATGCTCCAGTGTGTTCTTGGCCGCTATAAATGGAGACTCACCTGGAGGCAGCCTTTGCTACAGGAACACCCAGATCTAACCTTGGTCTTGCTACCTGCAATCATTTTAGTAAGGACTCAGAGCATACTGATCCGACTTAGAGATGATCCATGAAAGCAGATATTCAGATAATATATTTACAATATAGAAGTTTCTGACTGCCTGGAGTATTACGTTAGAACTAGTGAGATAAAAATATAATGAATATAATAGAAAGCTTTGACCCTCAGATTCAAAAAGTCAATGGTGAGGAAGTTCAACAGAGAATGTGGTTCAGGCAGAGAGGCTGATGTCTAAACCCACGCCTCTTAGGAGTGTGATACGGCTGTAGAATCCGTCCAAGACCCTCTTACGCAGCTTCCAGGTCTACCAGAAAAAAAGCAATTCATCTTTCCTTTACAGGAGTTTAAGGTCATGTTGAAGTGCATGAATTTGGAAACATTATTTTTGTGAATTGAATATATTGTAGGAAATCTTGTATGCTATAATTTGCTACTTAATATACGAATCAAGAAAAGGTTATAAAACCACATAGCTAAAAAGAAGCATATTAGTTTCAGTGACTTCTGCTAAAGCCAGATTATTTGAAGATTAAATCTAAAATGTTAGCAAAATAACACTGAATCGATCTTTCATCATCCAAGTGGCCTGTTTTATTAACTTGTTTGTTTATTGTTATTGTACCAACTAAGCACGGAAATGGCATCATGGAAACATCCAAATGGCTTACCGTGTTGCCAAGCATTTTGTTAGAGTCCCTTGTCAACTTTCCCTGGAAAATAAAGTGATTTTTAAGGAAGAATGCCTTGGATGTGTCCCTAATTCTAACCATATTAACATCATTTTTAGGCTGATGGTTTTTAACAGGGTTAGATGATTGAGGCCATAGCATGTAAGCTGATGACCACAGGGTTGGGGGAAAATTGATCTCTTGTGAAAAATGTGCTACACCCTTCGTGATGAAGCACATTGCTCTGCAACCATCTTCCATGAGACATAATCTTCTGTAAGAAGATTCCAAATTCAGAGCCCCTAGGGGAAGTGAGTAAGGCACTTGCCTCCGGGGCAAAATTTAAAATGAATGCAGAAATCTAAGATGCTCAAAATCTACAATTTTGAATAACAACTGACTGGCAGCTGTGCCAGGCTGGACCTCAGGCAGCAAGAAAGACGGGGAGGCAAACTCACTATGAATACCTTCAGAATCACGTCTCTGCGTGTTTCACTTTCAATGGGGAGAGTGGTCATGTTTGGCAATTTCTCGTGACCAGAGGGCATGATCTTAAATAGTTTTAAATTAACCTAAGCGAAGTAAAATGGTAATGAAGTCTTTCTTGGTATAAAACTATACTTACAATTATTCTGTAAGTGTTCATATATCTGCTATCAACTTTACAATATTTTTCACTAATATTCTGGCAAAAATAACCATTAAAAAACACATAAAATTATGTCTAGGAAGCTCATTTGTTTTTTTCCCCTCAGACAAAATCATGGCAGTGAGACTGAAGGTTATAAGTGAATGCTTCATGGAATGATTAAATCTTTCAGGAGAAGGAGAAAGTTCTTTGTCTCTTAAGTAACATTTGAAGCCAAAACCCTGAAAAAGTATATACTGACCTTAAATGCTACCTTAACTGATAGGCAGACATTTACTAACCTTCCTTCTAATCTTACAAAAAGGGCTTTGCATTCAAAGCCCATGACAGCTGACAAAAAAACCTAAATCGATTGCTTTTTATTCTCTCAAGTGATTTGTAACTGTGGGTAGGAGTTTTAACCTTAATTTGAATGTAGGTTAAGCCAAAGATATTTGTGGTGTTTTTGTGTTTGTTTGTTTTTGAGACAAAGTCTGGCTCTGTTGCCCAGGCTGGAGTGCAGAGGCACAATCTCGGCTCACTGCAACCTCCGCCTCCCGGGTTCAAGCGATTCTCCTGCCTCAGCCTCCCAAGTAGCTGGGATTACAGGCACCTGCCACCAGGCCCAGCTAATTCTTGTATTTTTAATAGAGACAGGGTTTCACTATGTCACTCAGGTTGGTCTTGAACTCCTGACCTCGTGATCCACCCGCCTGGCCCTCCCAAAGTGCTGGGATTACAGGTGTGAGCCACGGCGCTCGCCATTTGTGTTGTTTTTGATCATCCATTTTGCCATTGCCAGTGAGATAAACAGCGTTTGCTCTCCGAGTGCCTGTTCTAAGAATTGCCACGAGGGGGCAGCAGCAGCAGTTGTTTCTGAAAGTCTGTACTTGACCGGCACGTGGACGCAGAGTCCCTGATGGGAAAGGCCCCTTGTGCTCCAGCCTGCAGGTGCACAGAGGTTTGGTTCTGCTACCCTGCTCTCTCACAGCCTAGGACACTAAGCGCCAACCTGTTATTACCCTTATTAGCATAGCACTTTGTTGCTTGTGAGCCATGCATTATGGTGGTAATACATTTAAATCCAAACATCAGGAGTGTGATTTCATCCCCCCCTCCGGTTGGTGTGCGGTCTATAGTTTGTCAGTTCTGTTAAGAAAAATAGGAAACGATGCAAAACCTGCCCTTCTGCTGCAATCCCTGGTGTCGCCAATAGCACTCTGAGAAGACACTATCATCCATTATTTTTTGGTTTTGGCACTCAACTTTCTGTTGCAGAGTGGGCACAGAGCAATTTTTGGGTGCTTTTTATGTGGGGAGATGTGGGAACGGAAGATCCCCTGTTAACCCGGGCGTCTTCTCCCAACAGCTCCTGCGCCCATGCTCGGCTTCACAGCCATTGTGATCCGTGTTCCGGATGCGCTCTCAGGACTCCCCATGATCCCAGTGAGCCGTCCTGAGCAACAGCTGAAACCTCCTTCTGCAGGCTTCACGTGGGAGAAAGGGCCGTCCCTGTGAGGCTTCTGTTCGCCGTGGAAGGGATCTGAGTCTGCGGCAGCCTCAACTCTTACCTCCCCAGAAGAAAGAATTCGACTGAAGGGCACAAGGCAGGAGACTGAGGCAAGTTTTAGAACAGGAGTGAAAGTTAATCAAACGCTTTAGTGCAGGAAGGAAAGGAAGGACAGGACACTTGGAAGAGAGACAAGCAGATGACTCGAAAGACCAGCACGCCGCTTGACCTTTTGACTTGGGGTTTTATACGTTGGCGTACGTCCGGGGTCTGGTGTCTCTTTCCCCAACTTCCAGGATCTTACTGGGAAGCGGCTGATCAGTTTCAGGTGTTTTCTATCTGTGAGGAGCCTGCCCTTCCCTGGTGCCAGCAGTGACTAGTTCTTTCTTTAGAGAGACAGGTATCTCCTGACCCCCGACACTCCTAGGTGTGTGTGTTTGTGTGTGGCAGGGAGCCCTCTCCTGTCCTCCTCATGCCTGACTAGCTACCCACTGTGATGTTTCTACCAGCAACATCATTAGAGAGAGGATGGGAACTTTTCTTGCGTTTGGGGCCAGTGCACAGTCTCTAACCCCATGCGTGCCCAGAGGCAGTTATGGGGGCCACAGGCGTGGCTTCCTGCTCCCAGACTGTGGTATGTAGTGGTTCCCTTGCCCCTAAGGGGAGGCACTCTGCCTTGGCTGGTTCCGTAGGGTTGTTGTAGGAGCTATTTCTGGAGGTCCTGGGCACTGTCCTCACCTACAGTCCTTCCACTGCTTTTATAAACGGCCAGTTCCCTGTATTAATTCCGTTTCTGCCTAAAATAACTAAGGTGGCTTCTGTTCCCAGTCATTCAACAATGACAGTAATAGGTATTTAGCATAGATCGAGGGTTGGCAAACTTTTCCTGTACAGAGCCAGACAGTAAATACTTTAGGTTTTGGGGGACTTACAATCTCTGTCCCAGCAAGTTAATTCTGCCACTATAGCACATTAAATGAGCAGGCATGGCTGCTTTCCAATAAAATTTTACTTACAAAAGCATGCACCTGGCCCACAGGTTGTAGTCTGCCAACTTGTTGCATAGAATACTGAGTGTTTTACGTTCCAAAGTCAAAGTGCTGTTGCTACCACGTTTCCATACACAGACTTTGTCTAGTTCTGCCCCCAAGCGATTCCAGACTAGCCAACAGGAAATTTAAAATCCACAAACAAGTATCTTCTCATGGGCTCTGTCGTTTACTTCTTCATTTGTGTGTTCATGTGATCAAAGGCAGTTTTGGTCACTGACCTTCGACTCCATGCAGTAGTAACTCACCCAGATTAATCAGTCAGGGTGGTCTTTTCTGGTGGTGAAAGGCATTGACAGCTTCCCAAATTCTGCAGCCAACGAGCAGAAGTGAAAAGACTGTTGTTTGATGGTTTATGGGTCCATCTCCAGCAGCCGTAAGAAAGTGCATGGTGCACTGGAGGCTTGGATAGACAGGTGTTGAACAGTGAGTGATTTGCAGCCTAAGCCTTCGGCCGGGCGTTTGCAGACTCACAGAGTGGTGTGGGTCAAGCATGGGGTGCCGCTGTGCTGCACACCTATTTCCTCTTTGAAAGGGCCTATCCCGTCATCAGTTCCCGCCCCCACTAGGCCCTTCCCAACAAAGGGAGCGCTGTTGGAAAGGGTGAATGGAGAGGGGAGGGTGGGGTGGGGAGCTGACCATGGGGAGGCTCTTTCTCTTTTGTGTCCACACAGCCAGATGGACACAGGCCTGCCTTGGCTGCAGGGTCCATGACGGGTGTGGAGACGCCTGGGAGTGAGTGGACGGCAGGTGGGCTGACATGTCATTTTCCACGATCTCCGACTTGTGGAGAAAGTGGTCCTCCTTCGGGACTATTAACACCTTCACCTTTGAAACTCAGGCTGGCCTCACGTGGGGCTTGCCTCCTGAGTCAGGTTTAGGAACTGTGGGGCTCTGGGGCCTCCGCCTCCTGTGTGACCCTTGTCGTTCCTAACACCCATGAGTGTGGGCCCCTCAGCCAGCGGCCCACCTGCCCACCCTCTGCTGGGCCCCACTGAGCCCCTCACAGAGACGCCGTGTAAGCTGTCCCCGCTGGGGTCCACTGAGGATCTCTTGTCGACAGCAGCCAGGATTTTGCTTGTGGACCATCTACCAGGGGCGACATCCCAGCCTCTAGAAGTGTCAGACAGTGCAGACCAGCCTAGCCTGGATGCTTTACTATCATGAGACAAACATAAGCCCCAGAGAGCCAGATTCGAGGACTGGAGGTGTGGGGACAGTGAGGGAGAGAGTCTTTGTTCCAGAATTTGGGGTGGTACCAAATGGAGCCAGCACCCCGTTCCCGGTAATTTGGGATGTCAGTAACCTCCCCACTGCGCTGTTAGTGTTCTGTGTATATTGCGTGTTAAAAGATAATTCTCAGAAAGGTATAATCATGACTGTCATGCAGATACACAAATGAATGCATGTTAATGATCACATTCTATTCTGCTCACCAGTCAGTGATGAAGCCTGACAGGTGTTACCGGCAGTTCAAAGGAGAATCCTAAGAACAGACATTTACAGATCAGGAAGGCTGAAATGTCTGCTCAAATGGAGGCAAACTTGATCCCCCAGAGGGATGGAGGTCAGCTGGACCTCTGCCGACTATTCTCCTCTAGAGGATCCCTATCATTTATAGGATTTGCATTTCTATAAGAATAATTTTTGCACTTCTGCCTTATCTTCAACTTAGAGATTTGTAATATACTCAAAGACAATGCGAGACTATGATTGGATAGCTTAGATGGCTGTCCTCTGAGACAAATAATAGTTTTTCCACTGAAGCCAAACTTTTTTTCTACACACAACAATTAGACAGCTAGTATTTAATAAATACTAAATTCATCCATGTGAACTTCCTAAAATAGATCTGAACTCATTTTCTGTAATAAAATTCCTGTACACAGAGCTGGTCTCATAGGTACTCAGGAAATAATGAATTAATAAACAGATAAATGCATAAATGAATGATGACCATCTTTGACTTCCTGTCCAGCCCATGCTGACTTCCAGATGACCAGTTAGTTGTTACCAAGACTAATGAGGCCATCTCCAAAAGGAAAGGAGTGTTTCATACAGACACAGCCTAGGGATGTAGGGGAATAATACACTGTGGCTTTATTAAAAATATGTTGGAGATGGTTAAGACTAATGAACACTGCTGGCTGCTGCCCAGGGCCCATCAGCCTGCATTGCTGGTGTCTGCTAATAATACTTTATCGAATAAGGAAGTGAACAGCTTTTTTAAAAGTTTCCAAGTATATTCACTATTCGTTACTGTCCCCATGACAATGTGGCTCTGGAGTTTCTGTGCCAACTCAGACATACTGAATTTTTTAAATGAACTTTATTGATCTATTGCTTATATGCAATAAATCTCACCTATTTCACGTAAGTCTTGCATGAAATCATTAATTACAATCATTTCATGAGTTTTGATTAACATATGCACTCAGGTAACCATCCTAATAAAGACATAAGAACATTACCATCGCCCCCAAAGTTATCTGTGCCCCTCCTTCACACCCATTGCCAACTGTGGGTAACCCCCTATGACTTTTCTGCCATTATAGATTAGATTTGCCTTTTACAGACTTTTAAACACATGACATCATAGAATATACACCCATTTTTTTGGTCTGGCATCTTTTGCTCAGAAAAATGTTTTGGACCCAATCAGTGTTGGTGTGTGTCACCTCTTGGTTTACGCTGCCCGAAGTAGACAACTTTGGTATGATCTTATCTCCCATTTATGAAGTCACTTGAAGATTCATTTATGGGGCTGCATGTTAATTTTGTTTGCAGACACGCTGCAGGCAGCTCCCCTTAGCCAAACTCATGAACTCGGAAGGGACTGGCGTGTGCCATCTGCACAGGGAAGTGCTTGTCTGGTTCTGACTGTCCGTATCACACAGCTGTATTATTTCAGAAAGTGTATTCAAGGAGCAGTGAATCCAGCATTTATTCTAATTCCTTCACATTTTATGGCAGGCTGAGCCAACCATAAAACAGATTGACAGATATAGGGAAAACAGAATCCTATTTTTTTACACGCTAACGGCATTATTTCATTTCACGTCAATGCCAAGGGCTGATGAATGGTTCTGGAATTTCTGAACTGAGACATTCCCCCCAGCTCCAGAGACGGAGCACTCTGTCTCCGTCTCATGTGAGAGCGATGAGAGGAGTCCCAGCCCAGGCCGTTTAGCCTTCCCAAATGATTCCCGATTCACTTTTTTTTGAGCCCGTATTTAATGAGGGCTGTAGACTCAGGTCTCTGGCTGTGCAATGACACCAGACGCTAAACTGCTCCAGGAAAGTTACACAAGGATGAGATGAGTCGCTCTGAAGCCTCAGCTTCTTGTAACACGAGTTTAGACTTGAGATAAACTTATATGACAAATATTTATCCAGCACCAATTATACCCAGGGAGCTGAACGAAATGCTCAACCTCTAAAGATGCATTACTCATGAAGGGCTACAAGTGCAACCAGACACCTTTATCTTTACAAATGAGATGAGATGCATCTTGGTCGGAAGCTGTGGTTCCCAAGTGACAGAAAATATAAGCCATCACCTCCTCGAGTTATTCTGTGGGTTCAATAGAATCCCAGTGAAACACTTGTGTGGCTTGAACCAGGAGTTTGAAACCAACCTGGGCAACATAGGGAAACCCTATTTCTACAAAAAACAAACAAACAAACAAAACACATTAGCCAGGTGTGGTGGCACGTGCTTGTAGTCCCAGCTACTCAGGAGGCTGAGGTGGGTGGATCGCCTGAGCCTGGGAGGCCGAGGCTGTAGTGAGCCATGATTGCACCACTGCGCTCCAGCCTGGGCAACAGAGCAAGACCCTGTCAAAAAAAAAAATTGCATGGAAGAATATATGTTCACAGAGGACCAAGAAAGAGTAAACAGGGTGAGGAGAGGGGGTTGAAAGGAGAGACACAGTGAGGGGAAGAAGTGAGTGGTCTAAGAGGCAATATTAAAATATCACCCTGCCATACAATGCAAATACCTTTCTCGTTTCTCCCTCAAATTGCCCTTAAAACACCATGTCCTTGTGAACCATTCTGGAACTGGTTTTGACTTCTCGGGAAGTAGGTGGGTAGGGGGTTGAGGATGTGACAAAGCTCTCAGCCTGACCTCAGGTGGTGTCTTTGAGACCAGCTTTTGAGTTTTTTAAATTGTAAATTAAAAACAAAACCAAAAAACACTCAAAAAGCAACTTCTCCTTTAATCTTGCATGTTCATTTTACAAACCTCATTAGTCTACACGTGAATCTAGCCAGCTTCCACATTATGCTTGAAGTAAACATTTGCAACTTTGTTAATTAAATTTCGTCAAACATTTTCAACAGCATATGTTAAAAGAATAATATAATCTTTCAAAAATACTTCTGTTTTTCTGACTACTTAACATATTTTTTTTTAAGAGAGAGAAAGAAGTAGAATAAAAGAAAAAAGAAAGAAAGAGAAAGAGGGAGAGAGAACGAAAATCTTGCTCTATTGCTCAGGATTTCATTTAAATCTGTAAAATGCTTATGCAATTACTAAAAAGTGATTTATTTCCTAT
>CAUYQU010085741.1:0-44971 GCA_963574635.1 Cheracebus regulus
CACAATTATTGGCATAAAAGAGGTTGTTAATCTCCATTTTAAACTGTATTCTAGCCTGGGCAATAAAACAAGAATCCCATTCTCTCTCCCTCTTTCTCTTCCTCTTTCTTTCTCTCTTTCATTCTTTTTTTCTTTCTTTTGATGTTTTTTCTTTCTCCTTTTCTCTCTTTTTCTAAAATCTCTTCCTCTTTCTTTCTCTTTCATTCTTTTTTCTTTCTTTTGATGTATTTTCTTTCTCCTTTTCTCTCTTTTTCTAAAATCTCTTCCTCTTTCTCTCTTTCATTCTTTTATTAAAAAAAATAACATAGTTGTATATATAACATGCAAAATTCAATAATTTTATAAATCAAATGTATGCTATTTGAAAGTCTTTAACTTTTGTCAATGGAGACATTCTGCTGAGTGAGGAATATCATGTTCTTTGACTTATTTGATATACTATGTGATATCATTTAAGTGCTCTGAAAGTCTGAATCTCTTCTTTTTCCTGAGCTCATCTATTGGATAGCAAGTTTGATAATTTGAAAAGATAAATAATGACAGATGAAATATTGGCTCATATATTTTGGTATAATTATAATTCTATTGAGGGCAAATTTACAAGTCATTTAAAAATAGTTTTAAACATTTTATGTGCAAAAATTGTAAACATAACAGTTTAAAATGTGTTACAAATAAAACAGAACAAACAACTGCCATACATGCTTCACCCAGATAGACTCATTATTATTTTACTACTTGTTTTATAATTTGAATTCTGTTTCACACACATGTATTTGCATATATATTATGTTTATATACAAATATATACACACACATTTTTTTCTTAGCCATTTGTAAGTTGCACCCTGAACATTTGCCAGTAAATACTTAAGTATGTATTTCCTAAGGATAGAGAAATTTTGTTGTATAGCCACAATACTTCAGTAAACATAATATTGACATAATATTTTATTTAATCTACCATCCATAGTATTATTATTAATTATTATTTTGAGACAGGATCTCACTCTGTTGCCCAGGCTGGAATGCAGTGGAGTGATCTTAGCTCACTGAAACCTCTGCTTCCTGGATTCAAGTGTTTCTTTCACTTCAGCCTCCTGAGTTTCTTTCACTTCAGCTGTGATTACAGGAACGTGCCACCATGCTCAGCTAATTTTTGCATTTTTAGTAGAGACAGGGTTTTACCATGTTGGCCTGGCTCATATTTTTAAATTGGACCTACTATATGCTTTGTTAGCATTTTATTTTTCTCTAATACTCAGTCTGATCTAGGATTAAGTTTTTCATTTCACTGCCACATAGCTTTAGTGTTCTTAATGCTGGAACATTACCACAATGATTCTTCATCTTTTACACATAGTATGTTGAAATAGAATCATTCTGTCTTTTTATTTTTAATATAAAATATTTTTATTAAGGATTTGTAGGTCATGTCTTTATGGTCAAATTTAGGTTCTGCGTTCCACACTTTTATGCTGCATAAGCTATGTTGTGTCCTCAGAGTATCACATCTGGAGGCACAGAGTGGCCATCTGTCCATCACTGATAATGTGATAATGCTACTTCTCATTCTCTGGTCAAAGATATTAGATCTATCCACTGTAGACTTCTTTTCTCATGGAATTAATAAACAATCTTTGGAAAGACATTTTAAGATTGTGTGCATATTCTTGTCAACATTTTCCCTGAAATTTAATAACCATTAATGGGTTTGCCTGAGCCAATCTTCACAGCCATGTCACAAAATATTTTTCTATTTCGAGCCTTCCCTACGGATTTACCTGTTGCCACTCAAGTTCTGGAAATAACAGTACTCTTAAGTCTCCATTTCATTGAATATTATTTATTTACTGATTGTAACTTAAGACTTACAGATTTCAAATATTTAATAGTTTATAATTTATTATTGTATCAACTGATGATGTTGCTCAAATTGACCCAGTTGTGTCTAGCTCCTGTGTCCATCTGGTATGTCCTCTTCATTTTCAGGAGGTCATCAAATTACTTTTTGTCATAGCCAAATAAGCCAGTATTATTTTGTATCTGTTTTGCCTTGGTCCATTATTCAGCCATTTCTCCAAGGAGTCCTACTCAAAGCATTTCTTTTAACCTTAGAAAATCAGAAAATTGTCTAGAAATTGTTGTAGATCATTATTTATATTTTCATAAATGATCCACTATTATATCTGAAGAGAAAGATAATCAAATGCCCTGCTTATATTTTTTGTCTTTGGATATTCATAAAGAGCAACTTTCATTATTTAATAGGCCATCAAAAGTTCATAACAGAAGATAATATCCATGATCTTATTGTAGACTTGCAACAATTTTGACAATTTAATTTTTTAAGAAAAATGGCAAATCGCAAAAATTATCAAAAGGCCAATGCCATCTAAACCTGTAGTTATTTCCAATGCCAGTTGCTGTCAGGTGTAGTTTCACAACTTTTTGAAATAAAACCTGTTATCAAACTGCATGAAATAAATATTCCTTTTCATTATCACATTTTATGTAGTGATTCAGAAGGTAGTTGAATTTTGCCACTTGATTGTATTAGCAATTGTGTAAAATTCAGGGAGACTCTAGAGACTTTAATTCAGACCCTGGGGCAGTCAATACTTGTCAAAACCAACTCTCAGGTAAGGAAAATTAGCTTATTTCAGCAGGAGAACTATTGTGTTTTATTTTTGTTGTTATTTTTTTTTTAAATAAGTAGACATCGACTTGCTCTATTTCAGGGTCACAGTTTTAGCAAGAGGAGGAGGCAGCAAAAGCATCTAAACCAAAAGATACTTAAGGTATCTTCTCTAGTAAGCCACTAGGTTGTGTGTTGTGAGCCATACAGAGGTAGCAATGGCTTCTCACCACCCCACGTATGCCCAGAAGATTCTGGGCACAACCACTGCTGTGTGCTATGGATGAAAATGACTCCATTTGAGGGCTGCCTAAAAGGCAGGGTACCCCTGGTCGGATCAGGAAGATTATGGACTGGTCTTTGCTGGCACGTTTTCAATGAATGTGAAATGTCTGTGCCCTAAAATGAAATATCCAGGTTAGGATGTATGTAGGTTAATTAACTTACATTTTTAAAGGAACGAAAACCAGAAATATCTGCTTAAAGAGGTTTCTGTACTCCTGTGTTCATTGCAGCACTATTCACAATTACCAAAATACAGAATAAGTCTAAGTAGTCATCAGTGGATGAATACGTAAAGAACATGTGGTATACATACACAATGGAATACTATTCAGCCTTAAAAAGGAAGAAAATCTTGTCATTGGGACAACATAGATGAATCAAGAAGACATTATGTTAAGTGAAACAATTCAAGCTCAGAAAGAAGCAGGGAGTAGAATGATGGTCACCAGGGTCTGAAGGTGAAGAGAGTTGGGGACTTCTTGGCCAAAGAAAGGGTCCCCAAGCCCCAGGCCACAGACCAGTATCAGTCCATGGCCTGTTAGGAGCCCAGCCACACAGTGGGAGGTGAGCGAGCGTTACTACCTGAGCTCTGTCTCCTGCCAAACCAGTATGACATTAGATTTTCATAGGAGCGTACACGACTGTTAAATATTTGATTCTAGCCTTTCTACAAACCTCCCCTTCTAGTTTCAGTTGCTCATCAAGTTTCCTACTTAACTAAGAATTTGAAGCAGTTTAAAGAGAACTTTGAAAAGCAACTCACCACCTGGTGCTGAGCACACGTATTCCCCCTTCACTCCTGGATAAATTTTTGCCATGTCCAGGTAAGCTCCACATCTCTAATTACGCATAGATTCATCCTCTCTTGTTCTAGAAATGCCTCTGATCTTCTGCTTTAATGATTTTTATCTCTTACTGAATTATTCACATTAGCATGTAAAATGTTGCTATGACTTTTATTTTAAAATGAGCTGCTTCTGCGACACTTCCCTTTGAGCCACAGCTCCATTTCTCTACTCTTTTTTTTTTTATTGTACTTTAGGTTCTAGGGCACATGTACAGATCCTGCATGCGGACCTGCATAGGTACATATGTGGCAATGTGGTTTGCAGCCTCCATCCCCCCGTCACCTACATCTGGCATTTCTCTCCGTATTATCCCTCCCCAACCTCCCTAACCCCTGCTGTCCCTCCCTTGCCCCCGCCAACAGACAAAAACTCCAAGACTTATGTGTATTTTTTTCTCTTTCAATATTTTTCTCAAACTCATTCCATTCCACTCTGTAGTGCTATTGTCATGATTAACATTGACCAATCCTATGATAAATCCAACATTAATTTTTTATTCTTCATCATAGTTTATTTATAAGCAATGGTTGTTGATTATTCCCTCCTAATTGAGTCATTTTTAAAAAATATTGTTTCTGGAATGCCATATTTGCTTTCCCACCACTTGGTTTTTAAAAAATACTTGTTTTTCCTTTAATGTTTCTTTCTTATCAATCTGACCTATATATTCTGGAGCACTTCAGGATTCTGTTCAGGGACAGTTAGTTTCTATTTTCTGTCTACATCCAGTCCCCAGCTGATATTATTCAGGCTCGCATTTCATGTTTTGGATAATTCATATGTGTGTGTGTGTGTGTGTGTGTGTGTGTGTGTGTGTGTGTGTGTGTGTGTTTAAATGTATATCTCCAGTCTAAATCTCCTCTTTGAACTCCATGTATGAGAATCTAAATTGCCTAACTTACAATTTCATTTGAATTTGCTGATTCATCATTGCTACCCTTCAAACAGTAATTCATGGATTCTTCTCCCACTAATGGCCACTTCTTTCTACTCTTTCTCAGTCACAAGCCATAGGGTATCATCCTCAACTCTCTTGCTTTCTTCCTATCCCACATGTAGTTTATTAGAGTATACCCTCTCAATATATCAAGGATATAAATAGATCTCTATCATCACAGCCTAAACCCCGATTCAAGACACCATGAGATCTTCTTGCTTGAAATATTGCAAAACTTTTCCAAAGAGTATTCCAGCTTTTAATACCTGCTTCCCTTCAGGATATCCTCAAAATAGAAGCCACAGTAATCATGTCAAAACATATTCCAAATCATTTTTATTTCTTGTTTCAAAATCCTCCCAAATTTACTCAGAAAATAACAAAAGCCTAAGTTATTAACATGACTACATTCCTTTCCATGTCTATGTTTACTATGACCCTTTTCCTTTTTCAATTTGTTCTGACAAAGTAGTTTTATCCTTACTTACTCTTTTGAGGTATACTGAACACCCAAAAACTTTCTAGAACTCAGTGTCTGGCATATGTTTCTTCTACCTGTAATGCTCCCTGACATCATTCAACATTTTTTCTAGTCACTTTTTCTGCAAAGATTGTGCTATAAGCCCATTCCAAAATTTCAATACTGGCCAACTTGCTAATTCCCTTCACTGATTTATTTTGTTGTTTAGCTTTTTCCTCTGACATATTATTAAAATTCACTCATTCACTGCATGTTACAGGCATTTCATAGCAGAATATAAGCTCAATGAGGCCAGAAAAAGTTGTCTATTTTTTTCTTTTCTTGTGTTAGTCTGATCTCACTCTGCTAATAAAGACATAGATGAGACTAGGTAATTTATAAAGGAAAGAGGTTTAATAGACTCACAATTCCACATAGCTGGGAGACATCATAATCATGGCAGAAGATGAATGAGGAATAAAATAACATTTTACATGGCAGCAGGAAAGAGAGGGTGTGCAGGGGAACTCCCTTTTATGAAACCATCAGATCTGGTGAAACTTGTTCACTATTAGAACAGCACGGGAAAGAATTGCTCCATGATTCAATTGCCTCACTGGGTTCCTCCAACTATATATGGGGATTATGGGAGATACAAGTCAAGATGAGATTTGGGTGGGGACACACCCAAACCATATCACTTCTCTAACCCTGCTCTTATAAAGTAACTTGCTCAGATATATTTGTTTAATTAACTAATTAAAATGAAAGAGACAACACATGCTTTATTATTGTCTAATAACACTTTGAGCAAAGTGTCCTTTGATACAATCTTTTATACCATTGATCCCTTATCCTCCCAAAAAAATGAACACCTCCACCACAAATTATATATCTCTATTAGATTTGGGGAGCTTTACCAACATTCTCTGGCAAGTGTTTAACTGAAAACAATGCTCCTAGGTTTTCTCAGTCCATGTTACACATGAGGAACTCGAGCTGTTGTCAATTTTAAGCCATATTCAATTGTATTATTTGAAAGCTGATAGAGAAGACTACCATCAAGAACATTCAATTATTTGTTTATTGTTCTTGACCTTTACATGGCCTTTGTTTCTAAGAAAAGTAATTGCTTACAGCCTACGTTCAACTAGCTAAATATAGATTCCCACTAACTTTATCATGGGCACTGATGTACTACTGCAAAATTACGAGCTGGTAGGAAAGAATCTGGTGCACGTTTCAGAATTTGGGAAAGGAAGGATCCTGTCTTGCCATGCTGTCCTTTCCATCCTCTCTTCCATTGTTTATTCTTTTTGGATGTGGTAGCTCACTGGACTTTCTAACACCTCCATAAAGATAAATTTATAAACATTATTATTTTTATTATTGCCAAAATGTTACAGATACATAAATGTTCTACTAGAGGTGGAGTAAGTAGACTACTGAGGCCCTTGCCCATCCATGAGCATTTGGAAGAAATAATTAAAGATCAGCCACTTCTAAGATTAAATTATTATTTTGAGATCCTGGTAGTGTTTAGCTAACTTGCAGACTATAAGACCTTAAACTATTACACTGTTCACTTGATGCATATTTTGCAAAAAATTTTGCCTGGCCAGTCAAGCAGAAAGTTGCACCTTCCTAAGCTCAGCAATCTCTGATTGATTTATTTGGAATGAGAGCCTTTCCTATTTTGGATTAGACTAAAGTCTAGTTCTACCTTGTCAGGATTAGACTGACATAAATTTGATGAACAGATGAAAAAAATATAAAATAAGGAATGTAACTTTGCTTAATTCCAGTTTCCTCACATGGCTACTTAATTCACTGATGAAGCTTGAAATCTTTTCAGTCCTCAAATCTTACAGATGCCTAAATTTTAAATATACCTTTGCAAATGAAATAGATCAAGAAACACTGGGTTGCTGGATGATGTGGCACTGCTTGCAACAAACATTTACATAAAAATAATTGTTATACACATATGCAAACAGTCCTATGCTTACACATTTTCTTATGTTCTAATCTATTCATCTAACTGAAGCTTTACACCTATTGGACAGCAGCCCTCTGTTTCTCTCTCTCTCTCTCTTTCTACCAGCTCCTAGAAACCATCATTCTACTCTCTCTTACTATGAGTTTTACTTTTATTTTTTTTGAGATGGAGTCTCACTCTGTCACCAGGCTTGAGTGCAGTGGTGAGATCTTGGCTCACTGCAGCTTCTGCCTCCCGGGTTCAAGTGATTCTCCTGCCTCAGCCTCCCAAGTAGCTGAGATTACAGGTGCACACCACCATGCCTGGCTAATTTTGTATTTTTAGTAGGGATGGGTTTTCACCATGTTGGCTAGGAAGGTCTTGATCTCCTGACCTCATGGTCCACCTGCCTCAGCCTCCTAAAGTGCTGGGATTACAGGTATGAGCCACCACACCCAGCCGAGTTTTACTATTCTAAATACATCTCACATGGTATGGCCTTGTGTCCCCACTAAAATCTCCTCTTGAATTGTAATACCCAGGTGTTGAGGGAGGAACCCGGTAGGAAGTGACTGGATCATGGGGGCGGTTTCCCCCAGGCTGGTCTCATGATAGTGAGTGAGTTCTCTTGAGATCTGTTGGTTGATAAGTGACAAGTTCCTCCTTCATTCACTCTCCTCTCTCCTGCTACTTTGTAAAGAAGGTGTGTGTTTCCACTTCTATCATGATTGTAAGTTTCCCGAGGCCTCCCAAGACATGCAGAACTGTGAGACAATTAGATCTATTTTTTTTAAATGAATTACCCAGTCTTGGGTACTTTTTATGGCAGTGTGAAAACAGATTAATATAATATCGTATACACTGAACCATGCAATATTTGTTCTTTTGCGACTAGCTCATCTTAGCATAATGTCCTCTGAATTAATCCATGTTGTCACTTACAACAGGATTTGTTTATTTTGTAAGGTGGAATGACATTCCACTTTATGTATATACCACATGTCCTTTATTTATTCATCCATCAGTGGACATTTTTAATTCATTCAATGCCATCTTTTTAAAAATCTTTGGCTTCTAGTTGTCTTACATTTAGAATTTCCCCACTTAGAAATTACTTAAGAATATTTAAAATATTTTATAAGGTTTTAATATTTTAAGTCAATGTGTCTTAGGTAAAATTCAAGTCAACTTAGGTAAAATCTATATACAATTAAAAGAGTATTGTAAGTGTACAAAATTATGAGTGTACAGAAATGTATGCAACATGTAACTATACCCTGATCAAGATATAGATGATTCCTATCACTGCAGAAATGTTCCTGACTTTTTTAGATTAATGCCAAGATAATTCCAGTATTTCTTTTAAGGGAATTATGTGTCTTTACCCTTCTGGGTCTGGCTTTACTCATTCTGCATGAATCTTTTGAAATTTATTGATGTAGATGTGTGTGTCACAAGTTCAATACTAAGTTTCATTCTGTTTTTGGGATAGACCACAATTTATTCATGTATTCACTGGCTGGTTGACATATGGGCTATTTTCAATTCGAGGATTTTATAAATAAAGTTTAATAAGCATTCAAGTACAGGCTAGTATAGTATTTCAAGTATGGCATTTCAGTACACACTGAAAAATACACTCATAATGTATCTAGGAACTAATTGCCTTTCATGGCAAAAAATAAAATGTTCTTTGCAGATGTGGTTAAATAAAGAATCTCAAGATGAAATAATTACCCTGGATTATCTGGATGGGCCCTAAATTGCCATAACAAGTGTACTTATAAGAAAGAGGCAGTGAGAGCAGGCATGGTGACTCGTGCCTGTAATCCCAGCACTTTGGGAGGCTGAGGTGGGCAGATCACCTGAGGTTAGGAGTTTGAGATCAGCCAGGCCAACATGGTGAAACCCCATCTCTATTAAAAAAGCAAAATTTGCTGGGCGTGGTGGTGCATGCCTGTAATCCCAACTACTTGGAAGACTGACGCAGCAGAATCACTTGAACCCAGGAAGCAGAAGTTGCAGTGAGCCCAGATCTTACCATTGCACTCCAGCCTGGGTGACAGAGTGAGACTCTGCTTCAAAAAAAAGAAAAAAAGGAAGGAAAAGACAGTGTGAGACACCACATACAGGATGAAGCAGATGCAGTGTGGCCATGAAGGTGAGGGCTTCCACTGGCAGCCATCAGCAGGAGAAGAAGCAAAGACCTAGCATTCTTTACTGGAGCCTCTGGAAGGACTGCAGCCCTGTTGACACCTTGATGTTAGCCCAGTGAAACAGAATTCTGGCCTCAAGAACTAGGAAGGAAAAATAAATTGTGTTAAACCACCAAGTTTGTGGTAATTTGTAACAATACTGTGGTAAACCATTACATGCATGTACATTTTTATCTGTCCAGGATTAATACCTTAAACAGAATTTATGGATCGTAAAGTAAGTATGTATTTACTTTTACAAGAAACTGCAAAGCTGCTTTCAAAAAAAAATGTGAATGAACCGTAAGTAACACAAGCAAAGTATGGACACTAGTTGCTTTACATCCCTGAAAACTACACATAAGCTGAGCATACAAGTTGATCAACATAAGCCACCATGCAAGCCATTGATGCTACTTCTGTTTATCTAAGGAAAATGAGAACATATATTTCCACAGAGACCTACATGTGAACGCTCATAGAAGACTTAATAGCCCATAATTGGGGGAAAAAAGGTCATTGACTATAGAATGAATAAACAATGTTAAACACACAAAATATCAACATAACATTTTGATGTTGACCTTGATCTCATGGATGAATCATCCTATAATTGAATGCTTAGATTATTTGCATGTGATGGAATTAATACTGAACATCAAAACATCAACATACTGGTAATTATTTTTAATTGAATGTATTTTCTTCCCCCCCCCTCATTTTTATTTTCTTTGAATTAATTTTTTATGGATGGTTTTTATCACTTTTGATGATTTACCAGGAATTTCTCCTTTTTTGTTGTTCTGTTTAAAATTCATAGTATTTAATATAATTTTTAGGTTATTAAGTAATTTATTTATTGTACTGCATTTACAAAGAAAGGAGATAATGCACTCAATAGAAAGAATAAATGTATTCAGGGTTCTATTTTTAACAGACAGCAAATAGAAATCATTTAGTGAGATCATGGCAATTTGACAATATTATAGTTAAGCTCAGTAAAGGCACATGGAGTATTTGGAAGATCAGGTTCTACAGCTGCTGCTTTCTACATCTTTTAATTCATCAGGCTCCTTAAGTGATAGTGGAGACAGCCCTTATTTGCTGGAGTAGCATTTCCAAATGAATCTACAGGTTCTCTCTCCTTAAAAATTCTCTGTCAATTGTGAAAACAGGGCGTTTGTTTGTATGCTTTTTGGTCTGGCTATAACACCCTGCTGACATTTGGAGCCCAGCATGCCTGGTCTTTGAGCTGGCCACAGGTGACTATTTGTTTGAAACCCTTTCAGGGGAAGAACACACTCATGATAAGGATCACATTGCGTTGATCATAGAACTTCTGGGGAAGGTGCCTTGCAAGCTCACTGTGACAGGGAAGGATTCCAAGAAATGTTTTACAAAAAATGTTACCTGAAACACATCACAAAGCTGAAAACCTTGGAGGTTTTGAGATTCTAGTGGAGAAGTATGAGTAGTCTCAGAAGAGGCAGCTGGCTTCACAGATTTCTTACTGCCCATATTAGAGCTGATCCCTGAGAAGAGTCTGCCAGTGTCTCCGGTGCCTTTGGATCACCTCCTAAGCCCCCACCCAGCACCAGAGCAGTGATCGAACACTGACCCTCCACCTCTCCCCCAAAACATTGTCCTCTTCCCTTTTCAGGGTGAAGCTCTTCCTTCAAGGATATCTATATATGTGTGTGTACACACACACACACACACACACACACACACATATATATAGGTACTATACCTTCCCATATATACCTTCCTTCGAGGTATATATGTATCATATATATACACATACACACATATATATACCTTCAAAGAATATATGTATCATATATATATACACACATATGTATTTAAGGGTATATATATATGCACACATTTAAAATTTATAATTAAAAAATACTTTTTAATGTTGTCCATAATAGACAGCCCTGTAGTAGAGTGGAAGGGTATGCACATGGCTTTACACAAAGATCTGAGGTTGTAACTCTCACACTAAGCCTATTTGCCAATTCTTTTATGTACATATACAAAATAATAAATTAACAAATACAACATCAGCTGTTTTCAAGTTTTTAATGTGCTTTAATATGCATTCAATAATTTTTTCTTGTAGAGAACATACAATTTGTAGGGTTATGGTTACTGCTGTTTTCAATTTAGAGATGAGAAAAATAACAGGTAAAAATTGTGACAAACTGGCATACATAATCTATGTATTAGTCATAGTTCTCTAGAAGGATAGGACTAGTAGGGTAGATGTATATATAAAGTCGAGGTTATTAAGGAGTATTGACTCACATGATCACCAGGTGAGGTCCCACAGTAGGTGTCTGCAAGCTGAGGAGCAAGGAAGCCAGCCTGTGTCCGAAATCCTCAAAAGTGGGGAAACCTTCAGTCTGCGGCTGAAGGCCTGAGAGCCCCTGGCAAACCACTGGTGTAAGTTCAAGAGTCCAAAAGCTAAAAAACTTGGATTCTGATGTTCAAGGACAGGAAGCATCTAGGACAGGGAAAGATGGAGGCCAGAAGACTCAGCTAGTCTAGTCTTTCCAGGTTTTTCTGGCTGCTTTTATTCTGGCCACACTGGCAGCTGATTAGATTGTGCTCAACCAGACTGAGGTTGGATTTGCCTCTTCCAGTCCACTAACTCAAAAATTAATCTCCTTTAGCAACACCCTCACAGACATACCCAGGAACAATATTTTGTATCCTTTAATCCAGTCAAGTTGACAGTCGATGTTAGACCATCACAATCTATGACAATCTTTGTTCAATTAAAATTTACTTGGGTAAATTAATTGTAAATTAGCTCTAGCAGACATAAGGAATATATTTTCTTTATATTGTTAAAATATTTCTAAAATAACCTGGCTGGAAAGCTTTCTTATAGACATTCTTCTCCTTACCAATTTCCTTTATAGAATTTTGTTTCACTTTCTCCTTTCCACAGAAATTATTCAGAATAAAACTGAAAAAATCACTGTCTTTTTTTAGTTGAATGTGAACAAATTCATTTTAAAAAGATTTTAGACGGATTGTTTATAAACTAACATGCTGAGTAGCTTTGTGTCTTTTATTGAGACATTGTAGCAGAAAACCCTTGCCCATTGAATCTGTGTTGATTTACTCATTATTGTGGATTTATTCTAAAGTGTTTCACTGACATTTAGCAAACTTTAATTCTCAACTCAGTATGTTTTGGGGGGAGTTATATATGTTTCATCACTCTCGTCTTCCTAGTTTGGAACATCTTTGAATTACATTCTCACTTCTTTATTAAGCATGATCAGATGAACTTCTGAGCATTCTTCAAAATATTACAAAGTATGTAAGATGAAACATTTCATTTTAATAAGGAAAATTACCAAATTCATTTCTTCTTTTTCTTTGCACCTTTTAAAAATTAAGGACTGATATACCTAACTGTATGTTCTTTAAAGTTGAAAGAAGAAAATGTTCTCAAAGGCACAATGTATAGCCTTCATTGAGGCAAATATTTTTGCAAGTTTAACAGCAGGCAAATATTTAATGGGGCAAAAAGTACATCACTGATATATGCAAGTGAGAATGACATTGAAAATTTGGTATATTTATTCTTTTTCAATTTTTTTTTTTAATTTTGAGATGGAGTCTCACTCTGTGCCCAGGCTGGAGTGCAATGGCAGGATTTCAATCTCAGCAAACTGCAACTTCCACCTCCCAGGCTCAAGTCATTATCCTGTCTCAGCCTCCTGAGTAGCTGGGACCACAGGCATGCACCACCAAGCCATGCTAATTATTTTTAAAAGTTTAGTAGAGACAGGGTTTCACCATGTTGGTCAGGCTGGTCTCAAACTTCTGACCTCAAGTGATCTACCTGCCTCAGTCTCCTAAAGTGCTCGGCTTACAAGCATAAGCCACCATGCCTGGATGAAAATGTTGGATATTTCTAAGCCATATTCTGCATGAAAATAAATGATAAACTTCTAGTGCCTAATTTATTTTCTTAAGATGCAGCATCTAAACTATGAAAAATACTCATTATGGCAGACACAGTCTAATCTCAGTACTGTTGTAACTTTTCTCAAGGGGGTTTTCAGGATTACCAATTACCTATACTTTTATTTACTCAATGTTTTACTCTAAAATATATTTTAAAATAAATTTAAATTTAATCTTTAATTTTTTAACTTTGCAATTTATTTTTAATTGACAACACTTGTCGATTAAAATGTAGTACTATTTTGCAGTAAGATTTAACTAAATATTATTACATTTTGATTTTTTGTTTACCATAATTGACTTTAAAAAATTCAATTAACTTTATTTTTACGTTACATTTTTCAGACAATAAAATACAAATCAAATTTTGAAATAATAAGAATATTAGAATTTTATAAATGTTTATAGGCTAATAAGTTGACGCACTTTAGATCTCAGGCTACTAGCAGCCTATAAGCTTGAGATGTGATTTACATCATTATATAGCAAACTAAGTGGTATACACAGGTATGTAGTTTTAAATAATATTTTGTTATATTAAAGAAGTCTCTTAAAATGACTTCTTTTCATTGGGAAAATGTAGCCTTTATCTTATTCAACAAAGAGAATAATAAATTGTTAAACTTTGTATCTAGAAGTGACATCACCCTTTATTTTGTTAATGGAGGAACTAAAATCAAGGAGTTCATCATTTATCTAATATTCTTCCTAGATTATGTAGTACTGTGAGATATTAATGTAGAAATTTAATTGCCATTTGATTATGATGTTACTTTTATTATAAGTAGAGATAAAGCAGATCATATTCATCAGCGTAAATATCTAATTTTGTAGCAGCTTCCTTTAACCCAGCAAATTATAATACATGATCTATTCAATTACTCTATAAAGAGTACGTAATGTTTTTCTTTATCTCCTTTTATTTTAGAAAATATAATATTCCATAATTTATATATTTCCTGTGAAGCATTGACTTATTGGCTAATTCATTCAATTAACATAGTTGATTATGAACCCTAAAGTATAACATTTCAAACTATTGTGTCATGTTAATTACTAATATAAAATCCCCTACTAACAGTATATATTTCTCTATAAATTAATTATCCCCTATAAAGTACATTTTGTATTTTTTAAATAACAGCACACGTGAGTGTCTGACCTTTCATAGAAACGATTGAAACTGCCTAACAATGCTCTGGATACCGAGTCTTTGATGGTTCTTGAAAAAGTCTTTCATTTAAAATTTATTTGTCTCCTTGGTCACATCCTGTAAACTTTCTTAGAATGAAAACCACAAAATGTCATCTTTAATTGATTGTTAACCATTCTTGAATTCTTTTAATAGTTCCAAATATGCATCTCTCCTGTATTCTGTGCTTTCTTATATAACTGGTTTGATTATTGTGAATAAACAATAGTGATAGTATACTCAATTATTGATGCTTTGAAAGACAACATCTGGGTGATTCATCACTCCTAGTTAAAAATACTGGATGATCTAAAAACATGTGAAAATGATAAGTGAATAAATGTATAATTAAGCAATCGAAATGCCACATGGTGATAAAACTTCTCACCATGAATGATTTAGCAAAAGTATATTTGGATATACATCAGAAAATAATCAAAATATTATAATTATTTAATTTAATTATTAATTTAAGTAATTAGCCATATGGGAACAACACTTTAACTTTTATCATATAATTTTTAGGAGTATAAATACTTCATTTTATAAAAAAGCAAAAATTGAGCAATAAAAACTTGAAAAAATAGGATATATTGTGATATCAATGGCAATGGATGATTACAAAATAAAATTTGCTTATATTATAGATACATTATTGTGCCATGAATTGAAATTTATTTGAGGTTTGATAATACAGTGTACTATTCCATAATTGACATTATAATGCACATGTAGAAATAAATTTCATAAAAATTAGAAAATATACAACAGACTAATATAGCATATTTTACTCTAATATAAACTGTAATGAAGTAATTGTTTCTTTTAACCACATTTAATTTTTTATTTTTCCTCTGAAATGTTTCCAAGCAAACATCTCAACATTCTTTATACCATATTATACTGGTAAAAAGTCTTTGTTAAATCATTTGGCTAAAATTAACGTTCAGGAATGCCAAGCAAGTTTTTTTTATTAAATATTAACAGTAAATGATTTTGTTCATCTTAAGAACAGTGTCAGATAAGTGCTTTGCAGATTCAATCATTCATTTCCACTAAAAACAATACTTAAATAGCAATTAACGAAAAACTGTGTCTCTGTTTTATATAATCACTCATAGTACTTGAAAAATAACTGTGTCCTTATCCATGTGATCCTGTGTACACAGGAGCAGTCCTTCAATGGCATAAGAGGGTCGTGCCTCCATTACTTAAGCCTTTTAAATCACAACCACCTCATCATTTCTCCAGATTCAAGGTCTATGTTTTTATGGGTGTTTCTGGCTAGAATTCTGCCTTCATCATAATAATTATCATCTCTTGTATCTCATCTATTATGAACATCTCTTACCATCTTTTTAACTTATACCTACTTGAATGTAGAACTTAAAATCCTTTTTATATTCTCCCACATAGGCTAACAATGAGTAGAGAATAGCATTAACTGATATCGAGGATTGAGTATTCCCACCCTAAAACACTCAAGCCAATAAAATGTGTATTTTTTCCCATTGGCTTCCTCAGAGTGACAGCAAAAGTATTCCTGCCACATTATTTTGCACAGCAATGAAGCTAATTCTATTAACTACCTCCAAATTCAAGTTACAGAATTACCTGATCCTGTACCCTGAATCATAAATAGCTCTGTTAAAAGAGGAGGCGCCCCTACGTGTCACGTACTCTCTTACAAAATCACTAATAATTCTTTTTTCTTCTTAACATGGTCTTCTGTTTCTCTTGGGGATTCAACAGTTTCTAAGTGTGTGATTTTGCATTAAGATTTGACTTAAAGTAGGGAAAATAGTGTCCTTGGTCAGTGTGTAAATTGTCTTTCATTTCTTCCTGGGTACGCTACACAACTTTTCTTTTTCCTAAATGAGAGCCTTATGTTGCCACTGAAGAACTATTTCTGTCTGCAGAGGCATGCACAGACAGAGAGAGTTGTTTGTCTTTTCTCTTCACCATCATCACTTCACTTAGATTATACATATGTATAATACTGTCACAGGATCCTTAGGGTGTCACTTTACCAGCCAGAAACCTCTGTGGCAAGTAGCGCCTAAGCTGGAGTTTTACTCACATCTGCTGGGCTGATTCTGTCCACTCACCCTGACAGGCTGAACTCAGCTTGAGCTGCTGGCCTGAATCCCACACCTGTCAAAGATGAGACAGGCATGGAGCAATGAGAGGTGTGTGAGTGAGCAAGCATGGGGTCTGGCCACTGCACACAGCCAGGAGCACCAGCTGTGGTGGGAAGGGCAGCTCCAGGTGCTAGCACAGGCACCAGCTCCATGAGAGACTGTGGCTGGATCAGGCATACTGCAAGCAGCTTCCAGTGCGGGCACCACGGAAGACTGTGGTGCCCCAAAACTCAAAGATGCCAGGAACTCCAGAGCCCTAAAGAAGGTGTTACAGCATATTGTAGCCCAGCATTGGGGAGCCCTGAGGTCTGGACCTCCAGAAGGGCCACAGCTCTTCTCACCTTCTCACTGCTGGCAGCATGGCGAGTGGGGGAGCATGTTTTGGCCTGTTTATGCTACAACTCTTTCAATTCTGCTTCACCACTCCAGCCTGTGGTTCCTGGGCTGGCAGGGCCCCACCACTGCTTCCATTGTGTGCTGCAGTGGCTCGGTGCTGGTGGAGGGTGGGAGGACTATAGTGTTACATCATCTCTGGCTTGGGGAATTCCCAGGTCTGGGCCCCCAGAAGGATTGCCACTCTTCATTTACACAGCTGGGGAGTGTGTCACCACTTGCAGCTCAGCAAGCCGACCAGGAATGTGTTACAGCTCCTTTCACTCCCACCATTTTGAGGGTGCCAAGTTCTTGTCCCGCATCCAGGAAGAGTGAGGTTATGTGGATAACTAGAGGGTGAATGAGATGGAGAGGAGCATTAATGATTGACATAACTGCTCTCTGGAGACCTGAAGTAACTTCTTTCAACAGCAGGTTGTCCCCAACAGTGTAGAGTCTTGCTGAGTCTAGAGCTTTTATGGGCTCAGAGGGTGGAAGTGTGTGCTGACTGATTGGTCCATGAGAGGCCATGGGCAGGCCTGGAAAACACATCTTAAGTTGTTTCTCTGGGTCACAGACTCTAATAGGAACTGGCAGCCCAGCTGCCGGGCTTCAAGTGGCCCCTGGCTTGAACGTAATGCTTCACAGGAGACCTGCCCCTTCCCAGCCAGAACATGTCTGCCTCCTGCCACCATCAACAAGCTGTCCATGGTACCCAGGCTGTTTGTGCCAAAGGGGCACCTGCAGGCCTGTGCCAAGCTATCCTCAGATACCCCTAGCCTCTATCCTATCCTTATTGGCACTCAAAGTCCAGAGGAGACCAAGGTAGAAGGGGGCTAGCATGTCATTACCATCCCAAGTGCACTCACATCCAGCTGGGTCACAAAAGTGCCCAGGTTCGGCCATGACTTTGCTGTGCAGGGGAGAGGGTGCTGGAAGTAGAGAGAGGTCAGGGAGTGGGAGCAGGCACTCCTTAACTGGAGGGGCAGAAGGCTTTCTGGACCCTTGAGAGTGCAGAGAGTCCCACGTCCAGTACTATGGCTAGGTGGCTGCAGCTACACCTGGGAGCATGGGGTTCCTGCCCTGCCAACTTGGTAGTGCATGGGACTCCCACCTTTTTCCATCCCATGCTGGCTTTGCAGCCCCAGCCATGCCTCCCTCATTGTAGCTTGTGTCCCTGCAGTGACTGCTCCAGATTTGCCAATGCTGCCATCAATATCTATTGCAGTTGTGCAGTTATTATATAAATATATGTGCATTATATTGTGTTGGGCATCGGAGAGGTATAACTGAAAGAAAGAAGACTTGTGAGCCAGTTGTAATTTCAGTGTTCATAAAATTTTTCTAAAGCTACATTCTATGCATCAATTTTGGGCTGGTAATTGGATCTATATTGTAATCATTTGGCAAATGACTTTTAAACATTTCTCTTCTGTCACCTAAATGGCTTCTGACTAATAGTGATTAGCCCAGGGAATTAAGAGGAATAGTTTTTTTGGATTGGGATTTATTACTAGCCATAATTTTTAAGTGATGAAAAGAGGCAGTTGGGTATGAGTGAAGTATTAATGTCCTTTTGTATAAACCTATTGATTACAAATGATAAATATGTAGATGAGCTATTTAATTTTCTAATGTTAATTGCTCCACTATAGTGATTCTAGCCTGTGTAATTTTACTTTATTATTATTTATAAATATCATGCATAAAGCAAAAGTTAAATTTAAAGGTATCATTTGTTGAATTTTGTCAATCATTATATAAAGTATTTCCATAGAATGGTGGCATTTTTCCCTTCTTTAGAGATTTGTGGAATTTTGAACTTCAGGGAGATGATTTAGAGTATCTGGTAGAAAAAATTTCAAAGTGGCAAAGCATTCATGGGGTGACTTGGGTGCCATTAAAAACATTCAGTTTTAAAAGGGAAACAGAACATAGAAGTTCAAAAAATTTGCAGCTTGATGATGTGATAGAAAAGAAAAACACATTTTCTAAGGAGAAATTCAGTCCCGCTGCAGAAATTTGTATGAGTGAGGAGGAGCCAAATGTTAATTGACAAGACAGTGTGGAAAATGTCTACAGGGCATGTCAGAGACTTTGTGGCAGCCCCTCCCATCACAAGCCCAGAGGCCTAGGAGGAAACAATGGTTTTGTGGGCAGATCCAGGGCCCCTCTACTCTGAGCAGCCTAAGGACTTGGTGCTCTGCGTCCCCAGGAGCAAAGGTACAGCTTGGGCCATGGCGTCAGAGGGTGCAAGCCCCAAACCTTGACAGCTTCCACGTAGTGTTAAGCCTATGGTTGCACAGAAGTCAAGAAGTGAGGTTTGGGAATCTCTGCCTAGATTTCAGAAGATGTGTGGAAATGTCTGGATGTCCAGGCAGAAGTTTGCTGCAGGGTTGGGGCTCTCATGGAAAACATCTGCTAGGGCAGTGTGGAAGGGAAATGTGGAGTTGAAGCTCCCACACAGAGTACCCACTGGGAGTCTGATAGAATCAGTAGCATAACACTTAAAGTTAATTCCAGAAGACTATGTGCCATCCAGATATTTTCAGGTGCTGGTTGAGCTTACCTATATGCTTAAAAAAACTATTATTTACTGTGTTTCATTTATTTAAACTCAAAAGACACGTTAACATTAGCTAAGGTGTTGACTTCAAGGAATTTACTATATATCACCATCTCTCATCTGACGTATACAAAACAAATGCAATTTTCTTCTGATACCTAAGCTAGCTAGGCTTGATAAATGTCAGTGAGGATATACATTCTCTTTTGTAACAGATTTCTTAATAATCTATGCTTCTTCCATTATCAATCAGGAGTGATAATTATTTTTATTCTAAAATTACTTTCATAACTATGATGGACTTAATATTTAGCATTAGGAAATGCAGAATATCTTTGTTTTCAAGATTTGCATAAAATTACTGTTATTTTGATATAATGTAGAACTCCATGGAGGACTGATCCAATACACGTGTTTAGACCCTTTGCATCAGTTTATCCTGCCCTTCTAATTTAGACTAGAAGGGAAGAAGAAGGAAGGGAAATCAAAGTCAGAGAACATGATGTGAGAGAGCTGACAATGCTCTTGTTTTCAGTGTATCATTGAGACTCTGTAAAACTCTTTACACATACTATTTTAACGTGTTATTGTCCTGTGGAATTGAGTTCTTCCCTTTGGTTCTTATGAGAAAATTTAATCCTTCAGGAGGCAAACCTCTTTCTAATATTGTACTGAAGTTGTTATACATGCTAATATCTTGCTGAAGGAACAGAAAGTTAATATTAATGGATTTTGAGAAACATATTCTGTGCTAAAATCAATACTATTTTAAACTAGTTTGACTAATTCGAATTTTCTAAAAAATAAAATTAAATCAAGTTAATATATTTTATTCTAATGGAGTAGAATGGATTTCAATCTCAATTTCAAAATATTTATGTACGTTACCTAAGAAAAAGTATAATTTATATTATATTTAAGATAATATTAAATTATGTGGGTTATTTAAAGTTTAAAGCACAATGTTTACCTCTCAAAAATATTTTGCTATCTTGAATACTGTATATTAATTGTATCATGCAGCTTAAAATATTATGGGAAAATCATCTTTGAAGATACTGTGCTCTGTCCTACAGAGCATCAGCAAGTGATAAATGGCAATTTAATAGAGGAACTGTCAAATTAAAATTGCAATTCTGTCAAATATTTGTTTTGCTTATTTCTCAGTTAACATGCAATTTATTGAACTTAATTTTGTATGTACCCTCAATGCAGTGTTAATTAAGATCACATGCTTTCCAACTTTAGGATCAGATGGTGTGCTTCAGTGTTTTAAAATACACAATGCAAAATTAGGTCAATATTTATTATAATAAACAATATCAAAAAAATATGAAATCCAGGCATTGGTAGATAGATGAAAAATATCCAAGTTTATATAGGAGGTGATTATACAAGGAATGTAGAGCAGGAGGTGTAAATCTTGGGGATTAGCCTTGAATTCTGCCTTTTACAACTCCCTACTTAACCATAAGTGTAAGGCACCTTTTAAGATTTTGGAGGTTTTACACAATAAAACTTTTCCCAGACCAATATCCTGAAGCATTTCTCTGACGTTTTCTTCTAGTAGTTTCATAGTTTCCAGTCTCTGATTTAAGTCTTTAATCCTAGAGCTACATTTCTTGCTAATTCTGATAGAAATTCCCTGAGTGTTATTTCTATAGCAGTAATTCATGAACAAGGTTCACCATTATCATAACATAATGGAATGGTTTATTGGAAACAAAGATTTATTTAAAAAAAAAAAAGAAATGGAAATCTTTTTCAAGACCCATACACTCTATACACTTTGGCCAACACAATTTCATATAAATGAGTCAATAAATATATGTGGAGTGAACACTTTGTGCTAGGTAATGAATGTGTTATAGAGAGTATATGTATATTTTAAAATATGACATAAAATATTTTCATATTTAAGATATACTCTCTAAACTTTGATATTATAAATTCATTGAACAAGCAGCTTATTCACTGAGAAATTTTTAAAGATGTAAATTATAGTTAAGCAACTAACCTGAATTGCATCAAGACAAGTTTTCTTTTGGAGAAAAAAAAAAAGATAATGTGAAATACAGTAAGAATTAACCAAGTAAAGAGCCAGACAAAAAATCTTCCCATGAGAAGTATCAGAGACAAAAAAATAAAGATAATATTTTTTTCTAGGAAAAAAATATATTCAGTATGATTTCACTATGGCTTGAAGAAAAAAGGCTATAATAAGAAAATGAAGCTAGAAAAGAAAAAAATGGCCAAGTAATAGCAAAACACATAAGTAAATTTAATGGTTTAATGTTATTTTACTAACACAGTAAATGGCTACATGTATTTTAATTAAAGCACATAACAGGATCAGAAATGTGATTTAGAAAGCTCTCCCTTACTATGGAAGAAAAAGTACTTTGGAGGAGGCTAGGCATGAATCATAGAGATTACTGAAGGTGAATACACCAGGTTAGAAATTGTAGAGTGGCAGAGACTAGTAATCCACCTCAGACAACTGATTGTGTACTTAAATAAATGTTGAACGCTTATCATAGGCATGAACTCTCAGAATTCATTAATGTAAACATCAGTATGTGATCCCTGGGAAAAGAGAGATAAGCATCATAATAAGTAAATATATTATCTGTTAGGAGATGATGGTAAACACTAGTAAGAAAGGCAAACACAGAGCTGTGGTCAGGACCATCAGGACTATTGTGGACAGGTTTGAATGGAAAATGTACATCAAGTCAGGACTTCTGGTTCTATAATGATGGGATAGAAGCAAGATGGCTTTACTCCTTTTCATCACAGAAACACAAAAACAACAGCACTGAGATTATCACCAGCAGTGTTACAGAACTCGAATATGAACACGAGACAGTTGCTGGGGCCAGAGAAAAGTAAAAAATAAAAACTTAGAGCAGACGATAAGAGAATCAGGTTTTCATATTTGCAATGCCCCCTTCTTTTTCTTCCTGGCATAAAGTACATAGAAAATATTCCTCCCATTCATAGTCTACACTGGCAAAAGTGAGATTGGGGTGAACAACTAGCTTCTCCACAATCTTGAGTTCTTTCACAGGAGATGCGTCCCTGCCTGAACTCACAGGAAGCATCATGAGTGCCTGAAGGGAGAAATACCTCTGAGAACAACCAGAGAGAAAGGGTGGAGGTGGGACTACCATCCCCAACCATGGAAACTCTGCTCTGTAACTTAGCCAAAGGAGATACAAAATTAGAATGTCTGTTCAGTAGTTCCATGCCCTAGGCAGTTTACTCCACAGGTACCCTGTGCACAAACACCTAACCAGCCTTCCCACACTGCCAAGATATCCCACTGGAATGTTCCCCCATTTGAGGAAAGCAATACTCTGATCCACTACTAGAACTAATGTGAACCAGGACTTAAGGCACCATTTAGAGACAAAAAAAAAAAAAAAAGGCAACAACCTAGCTGTATAGTAAATCTAAAAAGTATATTTAATAAAAGCTAAAATAAGCCAGACAGAGAATACTAGAATGAAAATTTAATATTTCAATACAATAACAGCAAACAGGAATCATCATCTCCCCAAATGAACAAAGTGAGAAAGCAGTGACAGATTCCAACCTGATGGCAATATGTGAATTCTTAAACCAATAATTTAAAACTGTAATTTTATAGAAACTCAGGGATCTTCAAGATAACACAGCAAAGCAATTTAGAAATGTATTAGAGAAATATTACAAAGAGATTGTAATAATAGACAAAATCAAACAGAAATTTTAAAACTGAGAAATGCATTTGTTGAGCTAAAAATTTCACTAGAGGTTTTTAGTAGCTGAATGGATCAAATAGAGATGACTTTGTGAGCTCAAAGAGAAGCTATTTAAAAATATACAGTCATGGATTTAAAGTGCAAAATTACTTTTTTAGTTTATATTTTGCTTCTATTTTTTCATGATCTAAGATAAGTTGTCATCTCTTTAAAATACCATTATATCTATAAAATGTTTTTTGTAAGCCTTATAGTAAGCACAATGCAAAACCATATAGCAGATTCAGTAAAAATAACAAGCAGCAAATTAAAATATACTGGTAGAGAAAATCACTTAACCACAAAGGAAGATAGTAGCAAGAGAAGAAAAGAAGAGAGGAATTATAAAGCAACCAGAAAGAAGGAAACGTGGCAGCAGTAAGTTCTTATTTCAATTATAAAATGAAAAGGATATGAACAGACATTTCTCAAAAGAAGATGTACAAATAGCCAACAGGTAGATGAGGAAATGCTCAACTTCACTAATCCTCAGAGAAGTGCAAATCGAAATGACAATGCAGTATTATCTCACCACAGTTAAAATGGCTTTTGTCAAAAATACAGGCAATAACAGATGCTAACAAAAATGCAGAAAAATGGGAACCACATCTACTGTTGATGGGAATGTAGATTAGTACAGTCACTATGGAGAAGAGTATGCATGTTTCTCAAAATCAAAAATAAAACTACTATATGATTCAGCAGTTCCACTACTAGATATATATTCAAAATAAAGGAAATAAATATATCAAAGATATATCTGTACTCTAATTTTTATTACAGCATATTCACAATAGCCAAAAGATGGAATCAACCTGTGTCCATCAGCAGGTGAAAGGATAAATAAAATGTGGCATGTATATACAATGGAATATTATCCAGGCATAAAAAGTAATGAAATGCTGTCATTTGCAGCAACAAAGATGAAACTGGAGGCTGTTGTGTTAAGTGAAATAAGCCAAGCACAGAAAGACAAACGTCACATGTTTTTGCTTACATGTGGTGTTAAAAAATGGATCTTATGAAGATAGAAAGTATATTGGTGGTTTTCAGAGCAAAGAGGAGGGGAAAGAATGAAGGAAAAAAGAGAAAGTAAACATGTTTATTACCACTCCAAAGGGTAGTCACTAATAAATAAATGTTATGCTTCATAATTATTATTTTTAAAATATTGTAGCATTTGAAAAAATTATTTGAGCAGGTAACTTATCTGTTTATTATAAGCTATTTTATTATTTTCTTTTATCTTTTGTCCACAGTTATCAACTTTTGAAGTACTTTTTATGCCAAGGGGAAAAGAGTAGTTGCTGATTAAGGATGTGGTGGATAATGCAGAATCATTTTCAATTAAGAAAACCGTAAAACCCCATGCCAGATGTTCTCTCTCTTTTCCTCTCTTTGTTGACAGTCATCTTTTCATTATCATCATATAATATTGTTTTGGGCCAGTGTAGTGGATTGAAAAGGATGTTGCTCTCCAAGAACAATATTTATCTTTCTGGCAAGTTTTGTTGTTGTTATTGTTCTTGTTTTAATATTGTATGTGTGCTTATGCATATTAATCAGTCATAAGCAACTTGCTTTTGTTTTATATTTTAGCATTTACATATGGATAACATTGCACCAATTCCAAAATGAATGGAGAAAAATGAGAAATATTAGATGAGACACAGCAGGGTAAAAAAGTAAGATTAAGATAGACAAGCAGAAGAATAAAAGAAAAAAGACAGAAGGCTAGGGAAAAATAAATCACAAAGATGAAGCCCTTAAGAATGGAACAAAGAAAAAAACCTGGCAAATGACAGTTCAGTCAGACTTCAACCCTATCAGGGTTTCTGGCAAGGGCATATTGTCAATTCTTGTACGAGTGGCAAATTATCTTTATAGTGTTCCTAAAACTCTGTCATATCTCTCATTTAACCGATTTCCACAGAGACTGAACACACTATTGAGACTCTTTCTAAATTAGCTGTAAAGTAGAGATTGCTTACTTGCAATAGAACTCATACAATTATTTTCTTTGGATATTAGGAAATCATAAATTACCATATAAATTGCTTCAGATTTTAAAGTGTATTTTAATAGTTTCATATCACTCATACGTCAGTGAAAAAGAAAGTTGATTTATATTTTAAAATGTAATAGACTTTTAAAAGGTATGAGCATGATAGATATTTAATTAAAAAGATGTAGGCATCATTTAAAATGAGTACTTCTGATTGCTTATTATTTATAAAATCTCAAGACACATTGCAGAGTTTTGTTCATGTATAAGGCAACTTCATACTCTCGCAACACATAAGACTAATTTATTTAATCTCACTCTCTGCATATTGTTTATACTAGCTTTGGATATAACTGGATCAAATTAGTTTTGCTAAACTGGTCAATTCTAATTTTTTTTTCATATCCTTTGCATTTTTCTAGTAAATACAGAATTCTCTGTGGTTCAGCTAAACCACAATGGTATTACCTTTGCCTAACCAGTCAGATATATTTTTCACAATCTACAATTCTTATTTTTTCACATCATGAATCTTACCCAGGGGTATATTTGCATCACTATTGCTTATGTTTTTTTATCAAATTCACTCTTTTGCAACAGTTTCATAGCACAACTATGCATTCATCTGTACTTTTCTAAAGTATAACAATAAAATATCTTAGATTAATTTTACAAATATATAAAATATTTTTCTACATATGTATATTTTTTCAGAATTTTAGCCATTATCAATACAAAGGCTATGAATATTTCTATAAAGCATTTCAAAAATAATTTCTCGTGTTAATAGTACTTAGTACTCAGGAGTGGAAGGTGTGAAACTTAGGAGATGCAAATTTGTAACATTATTTCCAGCTGCTAAACAGTTTTCTAAAGATATTATATCATTCTACAACTAATGTCTGAGAGTTCCAGTTGCTTCTCATTTTATCCAGCACTAGACATTTTAACCATTTTGGCACATGGACAGTGAACTCTTCCCAGCTGTGAATTATATGTTCCTAGTAAGTAGAGATACTTATATGTCCCTCATGTACAACTGTGCTATGATCTGAATGTATATCCTTCAAATTTCAAATGCTAAAACTCAGTGGCCAAGGTGATGGTATTATGAGGTATGGCCTTTAAGAAGTGATTAGGCCATGAGAGCTCCTCTCTTACAAATGGGATTAAGATCCTTATACACTAGGCCTCCTGAAGCATTCAGATCACGTGGGCTTCCCACTTCCACCATATGAGCACACAGCACTTTGCCCTTCCGGAGGATGTCGCAACTAAGCATCATCTTAGAAGCAGAGAGAAACCCACAGCAGAAAACAAACCTGTTGGTGCTTTCACTCTGGTCTTCCCAGTTTTCAGAACTGTGTGAAAAAAAAAATGTTCATTATAAATTAACCATTCTTAGTTAATTTGTTATGACAATACAAATGGACTGAGACAAACTTGCAAATGCACAGCTTACTTGCTGACATGCCTGTTCCAACAGTCTAGCTTTTTTCAAATTAGACTATTGATCTCTTTTTTGCTGATTTGTAGAATTTTTTATAAGTTCTTGGTAGATATTTTAAGTTCCTTAGAGGAGCACAGTATAGATTTTGATAAAATTTTACCTATTTAAAAAAAATAATCTGTGATTTATCTGTCTTAAAATACTGGGCCATTTTATTGTGTTTAAAACATTCTACTACATTTTTCTCTGTAAGTCTAATAGTTTTAGTTTTTATATTTAGATCTATGTTTCTTCTCCAATCAAAATTTTCCCCTATGTCGTAAACATAGGTTTATTTTTTTCCCATATGAATATTATTTTGTTTCTCTACCATATGTCAATTTCCAATTGTAACGAATGGCACTTTTTTTTGAAAATCAGGGGACAATATATGTTTGGGCCTATTTCTAGTCTGCCTATTCTGTTTCATTGTCTTGATTAGCATCACTTTATAGTAATTTTGAAATTGTATAACGTACCTTCACCAACCTTGCTCATCAATTTAAAACATGATTCTACTCTTTTAGGCATTTTGCATTCTAACTACATTTTAGAAATATCTCATCAAATTCTATGAATAAAAATGCTGAGATTGTATTAGAATAAATGATATCAAGTTTTCCAATCAATGAACATAGGATACCTTTTTCTTTAGGTCCTTAATTCCTATTAACAAAGTTTACATATGTTGTTAAGATTTATTTTTAATTATGTAGCTATTTTTATACAAATTGCTAAAGATTAAGTGTGAGAGAGTGTGAAACTATAGAACCTCTAGAATCTGCAAATGTAACAGTGGTTTGGACACAATCATAGGTTCTTCTCCACTTTAAGGAAAACCTACTCCAAGAAGAAAATAGGGAAAGGCAGTGGTATTATTCATGGTTTTCTAGAGAGACAGAACTAATGGGATACATATATACATGAAAGAGAGTTTATTAAGGAGAATTTATTGACATTCTTCTCACTCACTTCCTTGCTCCTCAACTTGCAGCTGGTCTATCCTGGGAAAAGTCCCAACCTGCATATACTGGGTAAAGACCCAGGTTAGACCATCTGCAAGTTTAGGATCAAGGAAGCCAGTGGTAGATTAGCTTGAGTTCCAAAACTTCAAGAGTAGGGAAGCAGACAGTGCAACCTTCAGTCTGTGGCCAAAGGCCCAAGAGCCCCTGGCAAACTACTGGTGTAAATCTAAGAGTCCAAAAGCTGAAAAACTTGGAGTCTGATGTTCCAGGACAGAAGCATCCAGCACGGGAGAAAGATAACGGCCAGAACATTCAGCAAGTCTACTTTATTCTAGTGGCTCTGGCAGTTAATTAGATGGTGTCTACCCACATTGAGGGTGGGTCTGCCTCTCCCAGTCCACTGACTCAAGTGTTAATCTCCTTTGTCAACACTCTCACAGATACACTCAGGAACAATACTTTGTGTCCTTCAATCCAATCAAATTGACACTCAATATTAACCATCACAACATGATGGTTAATGATACAGCTATCATTACAACTAACATGATACAGGTATCCTTTGTACAACTAGAAGCACACTAATCCTTAATCTAAATGCTATTACATAAAGTTAATAGCACTTAAATGCTTGTATGAAGACAATAAATCTTATGTCACATTATAGAGAAAAAAGAATGGAAATGAAGTTTTTTTTTCATACAAGTGTCTACATGCACAAACATGTTCTTAACAAAATAAGGAGGAAGTACTCATGGCAATTACAATGCTTGTTTCTGCAACTGGTCACATGGTAGTAGCTGATTAATAACTACATTTTTCTACTACCAATTCTGTATTGCCTTTGCCTTCAGCAAGCACCTTAATGGCGTTTTACCTGGTTGGGTGACCCAAACCTTCATTTCTGAAGGGTCTGGGCCATTTGTAGTTCTATGTGGATTGGGTTGTTATAGTTTCCCACTGACCTTAATCAGAGGCCATGGTGATACTAAGAGATGCCCTAATGTATCGCCTATATTCTGCACTTGCCCGCCCTTAATCCATTATGGAGTGATAGATTGATTTCATCTTGATAGTCTGTGTCGGTCACCCCAGCCAGCACTGTAACTCCCTTCTTAGCCTGTTGACTTAGAGGTAGAAGGAGCCCAAAGTGGCCAGGTGGCGGTCTTAACTTTTAGTTTAATGGAATCATTGTTGTGTCTCCTGGTGGCAGCTATTTTCCCCTCTGGAACTAAGACCTCTAGGCAAGCAGAACATGTCATGGGACCAGCAGGATGCTGAAAAATCTCCCTTAGTTTTGCAGACTTGGAGAAACCTCTCAGACTCTGCTGAAATAAAAGCATGAATTATTGTCCGAAACCCCTTTCTTGTAGGAAAAAGAGTTTGAAACACTTGGAAAAAGGAGTGGGAAAGAAAAGAAACTGTGTTACTCCATTGCACAAATTAAGATAAATTGTGGTTGAAAATGTTACAAAGATTCTTAAAAATACCTTTTATCATTTGGAAATCCCAGAAACATTTCTGGACCTAGGATATTATGCCAATATTAGTACAATAATTTTACATTTTTGTAAAGGGGCAGGAAATGCTCATCCAAATAAAATGCAGCAAAGAAATTAGATAACTTGGAGAGGAAAATACAAATGTGTAGGAAACCAGCCCCCATATTACCCATGGGTACCCTGAGTTCAGTGACGACAAAGGAATGAGAAAAAGACAGATTAAGAGTGCAAAGAGTGGGACCAGGGGGCCACACTTATTACTCTGGAGGCAGTGAAGACCCCGAGCTTAGGTTCACCACAGTATTTATTAGTTACAACCACTTTGATCTATAGGGTAGGGGTGGAGTGATGGTGGGGTGAATCAGTGAGCCGGGACTGAATCAGTGAGCTGGAACTGGTGTGTCATTCTAAAGATTGATAACAGTGGCGGTTTGGGAGTTTCACAAAAATAAAAACGTGTGCTTATCTTTAGCCTATTATCTATGTGCAGCTGGTGGAACACAGGCATCACAAGGAGCCTACAGGTCTGGCTAGATCATAGTGCTATGAAGGAGTTTTACGTCCTTGAGCACAATGTTTATGGTAACAGAGCCTAGGTCACCCTGCACCGGAACATGAGGCATGGAGAGGTTTGCCTCCCTAGAGGCCTCCTGCAGTTTGCCACGGTTTGTTGTTCCCAGTTTATATGTTACTCATAACCAATTTATGCAGGCACTCTGTAAGTCCTTTCTCCTTTGCTGCTTTCCCCAACACAAATGTTATACTGTGAGAAATATTTCGATATTATGTATCTGAAACTTGTACAAGAATATAGAAAATATTCTTAGAACTTAGTCCAATTAAATTTAGTCCAATTTAATCTTAGTTCAATTAAAGTTAGCAAAAAGTAGATGTTTAACAACAAAAGTGATACAAAGCATCATTAAGCATATAAAGATTGTTAATGTCATTAGTCCTTAGAGGAATGCAAATTAAAATAATCAGATGCCACTCCACATTTACTTGAATGGTTAAAATTAAAAGTCAAATAATAAAAATGCTGATGAAGATGTGGAATAAATGAACTCTTAAAATATGGCACAAGGAATGCAAAATGGTATAATTTGTAAAACAGTTTCGCTGTTTCTTGAAGATTTAAATATATACTTATCATGTGACTCAGCAGTCTCCCTCTGGGAGTGAGATTTATCCAAGACAGGTTAAACAAACACTGTTCCTTTAGGTGTTTTGCATCTCAGTGTATTATTTCCTCACACTGGAAACAACTTAAATGCCTGTTTTTCTTTTTTTTTTTGAGACAGAGTTTTGCTCTTGTTGCCCAGGCTGGAGTGCAATGGCACGATCTCCGCTCACTGCAAACTCCGCCTTCTGAGTTTAAGTGATTCTTCTGCCTCCCCAGTAGCTTGGATTACAGGCATGCACCACCACGCCCGGATAATGTTTTTTTGTATTTTTAGTAGAGATGGGGTTTCTCCATGTTGGTTAGGCTGATCTCGAACTCCTGACCTCAGGTGATCTGCCCACCTCGGTCTCACAAAGTGCTGGGATTACAGGCGTGAGCCACCACACCTAGCCAAATGTTCTTCATATTGTGGGTAAACTAACTGATCCACCCTTACAATGAAATACTGCTAACTAATAAAATTAACAAGATACTGTTTTATAGTAGATAAATATCAAATGTAATACACTAAGCAAAAGTAGCCAGGTTAAAATAATCACATTGCAGGGTTTTGTTCACATTCTGTGTTGGAAAAAGACCAAACAATATAGATAGAAAACAGGCCAATATTTGCACAGTCTTATTTTATTTCTTTTCTGAACTTTGTGGAATATAAATATTTTTGAAAATCCATCTATAAAATAAAAATATCTCGTTGCAACTTATTTCACCTAATATTTTGCAATTTTAATCCTTTTTATGTTATGTTCCTGAATTCCATTTTGTTTTCTGCTTACTGAAAAGCTCTGGACTTTCCCCATAGCAGACAGATCTTTTAATTACATAATAATACTATACTTCTTCATGTTTTCCTGTCATATTCAGTATTATACTCTCAGGTCCCTCAATGACAAACATGATTACATTTTCTAATCAATTCGTAACTGTAAATTATCACTAATATTTTAGAGGGTTTTATTTACTGAGACTTTGCTATTTGCAAATCTATCTAATCACCAAAAAATAAGCGCCATTTTCTCTACAAAATAATGCATTTTATTACCACAATATTACACAGAAAAACTTAATTTCCTTGGTGAAAAGAAATGTGTCTCACACCACATAGCTGAAGTGTGGCAGAGTGGACATTTATATAAGGAACACTGCTGTACCACATTTTAAAACTACCCTGTCATATTTCTTCTAATAGTATATTCAAGTGGTAGAGAAAAATAACACTTCCAAACAATTACAGTGAAATAATTTGAAGTACAGTGACATAAATTGATGATTAAATAAAGAATTTCTTTTTTGGTTATGATTATCTAGGAAGGCTTGCCTTCATAATGTAGTTTTTCAAATGACATTAATGAAAAGCTACAAATCAGTGCATTTGAACCATTTATTTGCTGAAGAAACAGGTAATATATTTACTTGTTTACATTTTAACAGTGAACATGTGTCTGAAACAAGATACACCAAGGAATTATGAGTAAAATCCATGTACTTTTCCTGGGCTTCTTAAGTATTGCTTCATTATAATTTTGCCATTTAAGTGATAATGTCTTAGTAGATCATGTAGCCTTCTTATCTAGAAGGGTGTAAAACAAGTGGATTGAAGACATTTTTGCACACTAGGTACAATCATGAAATATGCCAGTATTGGTGAGAGCCTATTCCTGGAGATTGAATAGGTTTAGGTTAATTCCAGAAATCTGTTTCTGTTTTTTAAAAAAAACAAAAGTATACCTATGTACATCACTTTTAAGAACTACTCTAATCAGTGTCATATTTCAAATAACAATAGAAATGTAATTAGCTGCATATTGAAGTTATTTTCTTAAAACAAACAAAAATTGCCAAAACATACATTTATATTCAACTGCTTCCTTTGTGCTTTTAAGGAGCGAGAGCTAATGCAAGGTAATTCGGTTTTTGGTCACAACACTGTTAGTATTCAATAATCAAACTGTAGTTTTAAAAAGCCACATCTTTTTACTGTTTTATTGTAAACACAGCCCAGGGCAGCCATAGCAGCAAGCTAGGTGATTTCTCATTTGCACATAAGTAAGCTGGTCTGGCCCTTTCATGCTGGGATTCTCCTTTTATTTGTAGACTGACTTAGCTTATGCCTTTCCCTTAAGAATAAAAATACATAGGAAGCTGTCTCCGTATTTTGTGCATGGACTCTGCATTAAATCTAGCAAGGGTCAACAACCAGGCCATTCTCATCAGAGTGAGGTCCACATCCCTTGGATGCTCCTCTGTGCTCCATGTGAACAGAATGAAGCAGAAGCTAATAAAAATGTTGATCCACTTCTTTAAGATTATGCCCTACAGAAAAAATGCTTAAAAAAAAAAACTTACTCAAAACTTCAAAGAATTTATTGTATATAATCAAATTAAGGTAATAATACTGTAAATAAAACATAATATTGGCACACTTAGAATCATGGCTAAGGCTCCTTGCCTTGTGAATGGTCAATGGTAAAGTATAAACAAAAGACAAATTATTCAAAGTAGGTGGTTTTAAAGTCATATATGAATGGGCTGGGCACAGTGGCTCACGCCTGTAATCCTACCACTTTGTGGGGCCAAGGAGGGTGGATCACTTGAGGTCAGGAGTTTGAGATCAGACTGGCCAACATGGCAAAAACGTGTTTCTACTAAGAATACAAAAATTAGCTGGGCATGGTGGTGGGCACCTGTAGTCCTAGTTACTTGGGAGGCTGAGGCAGGAGAATTACTGGAACCCGGGAGGCGGAGGTTGCAGTGAGTGGAGCTTGTGTCATTGCACTCCGCACTTCAGTATGGGCGGCAGAATGAGACTCCATCTCAAAAAATAATAATAATTTATGAATGGATAAATATTAATGAGATTTAAAAAATGAGGAAGAAATAAATAAGGCCTCTAGGATCTGGCCCTACTTCTGTGTACCACATGCCTCCAAAGACTGCCTTCACCCATTCAGAACTTTCCAGCCTCATTGGCTTAATTTCATTTCCTAAAATATGAACACACAAGTTTTACTTCACGTAATTTTAGATTTTTCTTTTTACCTAGATTGATTTCCTCCCAAATTTAGCCTTACTGTACTTGCCATTGATTTCAGTCTTAGCTGCCCTGTCCACCTTGGCTAACTCAGTTTATCACCTTTGATTCTATATTCTTCAACTGTGTTCTCCTTTGGGTTCTTATCAACAAATGAAATAATCTTATGGAAATTTTCTGTTTCCTTTTCCTTTATGAGACTTAGTTACAGAAGTTCTAATTACTGTTGCATCTTTAATACCTGGGAGAGTACTTGGACCCAAGCAAGTATTCAAGAGTTTTATTAATTTACCAAGTAAAATTCTACCTCCATTTTGTTATTTGGCATATCAAACTTTTGTACAGAAGAAATTTTTGAAAAGTTATTATGAAAATGTTCTGTTCACCTATATAATCTACGTTTTAACAAAGTCTGTTGGCTGGGTGTGGTAGCTTATACCTGTAATCCCAGAACTTTAGGGGGCAGAGGTAGACAGTTCAAAACCAGTTAAAAACCAGTCTGGGCAACATGGAGAAACCTCATCTCTACAAAAAATACAAAACTCAGCAAGGCATGTTAACACACACCTATTGTTCCAGCTACTTGGGAGGTTGAGGCAGAAAGGTTGCTTGAGTCCGTAGGTCAAGGCTGCAGTGAGCCATGATTATGCTACTGTACTCCAGCCTGGGTGACAAAGCAAGACTGTGTCAAAACACAATGGAACACAACAAAATTAAAGTCTGTTAACTTTTTGATTAAAATACTCATTTTTAGCAGAAATAAACCTACTATACATTCTACCTGGATCAAATTACAGTCTATTGCAATTTAATATTGTATCATCATTTGATTCAACAAAAATTATTGAGAAAGCCCTTTCTGTCATCTGTGATAAATATTTTCATTATATTTATAATTGCATGAAAAATACAGAAAATATCTTCAGACAAACTAAAACCAAAATACAACATACCAAAATTGATGGATGCACCAAAAGCAGTACTGAGGGAAATGTACAAATATAAATTGCCCAAAATATAAAAGAACAAAAATCTCAACTGAAAAGAAAATCCAATACTATATCTCAAGGAACTAGAAAAAGAAGAAAAAAACCAAGCTCAAAGTTAGTCAAACAAGGGAAGATACATGCAATAGGAAAACACTAGAAAAAATTATGTTTTAAAAAAGATAAACAAAATTGACAAATATTTAGCTAGACTTAATAAGACAGAAAAGAAGACTCAAATAAAATCAGAAATGAAAGAACAGACATTGTAATTTATGCCACAGAAATTAAGGGATCATAAGAGACTATTATGAACAATTATATGCTGACAAGCTGGATAACCTAGAAAAAAATAAATATATTCCTGCAAACATACAACCTGCCAGATCTGACTGCTGAAGAAATAGAAAGTCTAAGCAAACTTGTAATTAGCATAGAGATCAGCAATCAAAACTTCCTAAAGGAGGTAAGCCCAGGTTCAGATGCCTTCACTGGTGAATTTTACCAAACATATAAAGAAGAATTAACGCCAATTATTTCAACCTCTTCCAGAAAACTGAAAAGGAAGGAATACTTCCAAACTCACTTTATAAGGCCTGCATGACTCTGTTACCAAAGACTGACACTACAAAAACAGAAAACTACAGGCCAGTATTCCTGACGAACATGGATTCAAAAATATTCAAGAAAACACAAACTAACCAGATTGAACAGCACACTGAAGGAATCATACACCAAGCAGGCAACAAAATAGATAAAGCCTTAGCCGTCTAACTTTCTACCAGTTTGGGTTTATTTTCTTTCATTTCCTATATTTTTTTCCTGTTATCTGTTTATTACCTCTTTTAATATATTCATCTTAATATTCAAGTACCAAAAAATTCACAAACCTTTGTACGTCACTTGTTTCATTCACCTGGCATTATTTAATTATTCAAAACTGCCTCCAGTATAAAGTCCTCGTTCCTCAACGTCATATTCCAGGGATTTTCAGATCAGATTTCAGATTTCTGTGTAATCTTATGACCCTCACAGACCCAGGAATAGCATACGTGTTCATTTTTGAGGTGCTATAGTCTTTCCTACAAGTCAAAATTTGTAAATATTGTCATTTTAATGAACTTCAACTCTGCAATCTAGATCCAAGTGATACATGTTATGCTTTCTCTCACTAATCCAACTTAATTGCAGGGATCATTGGAGTGTTATTCTTCATTTTTTAAAACATCTTTGAACAAAGTTATGAACACCATTTGGAGAAAGCCAAAGTTTTTCAGTTTCTGGCACATAAAAATACTCAATAAGTATGCATTTAATTAAATTGCATTTAATTGGCTTGTGCGCTGTGCTTTCTCTCCACTTACATTAGATAAAAAAACAACTCCAAATTTTCTGGTATTTTTAATTTGCTTCTTTTTCTGTTTTAACATAGTTTAGCGTGCTTTTTGAAAAATATTTATGCATTTCAAATAACGTATATGTTTAGTTGATGTCATATCCATTTTTGCTTCTGATTATATTGAATTGTGCCATCCTTTCAAGTTGTTTGTAAATTTTCAAATTACCTCTTTACAAATTTATATATATATATTTTAAGATGGAGTCTCCCTCTTGTCATCCAGGCTGTAATGCAGTGGTGTGATCTTAGCTCACTGCAAACTCTGCTGCCCAAGTTCCAACAATTCTCCTGCCTCAGCCTCTGGAGTAGCTGGGATTACAGGTGTGTGCTACTATATCCTGGTAAGTTTTGTGTTTTTAGTACAGAGGGAGTTTCACCATGTTGGTCAGGATGGTCTGGAACTCCTGACCTCAGGTGATCTGCCTGCCTTGGTCTCCAGAGGCACTGAGATTACAGGAGTGAGCCACCCCACCCAGCCTAATTTATAATTTTTTATATAGTTGAGATAATTTATTCTTTGAGAGCCTTAAATATTGTCATAGTACATGTCTTTTATTAAAAAAAGTCTGTGTCAATATGAACATGCTCTAGATATTTGTTAATTCTTATCTCTAACTCATATGGTTGTTCCTTTTTGAGCACTCTCATTTTATCAACAAAATGGTTCAGCCTTATCATAACTGCAGGTGTTTTTCACCCACAATCTTAAACATTTTGAGAACTACTCAACACAAACGTGTATAATAATGATTCACCTTAATTTCATTTTGGTAGTTATACTCTTTATATTTTTTATTCAACTTTTCCTTTTCTGCAATATAAATTCAGCTGATTTTTAAATACATTGTTAGAAATAATTTAACTACTTCCAGACAACAAAAATGTGAATTTTAATCTCATTGGGTAGTTAAAAGAACTATTTGTACATCCAATTAAAGTTATTTTTATAGCTTGAGACCAGCTGTCCACTGACAAATCGATAACATAGAAAATTTAAGTAATTACTTAGATATTTTAGGGAAAATAAAATGCTTCAGCCACAATGACACACATTTTGTATAAATTATCTTTTTTCCCCTTTTTCATGGAGATAAGGATATTTGTTTTTCAGAACACATTCTGAATTCTCTTGTTGTCTAGTTAGTTCAGTAAAACAAATTTCTTTTTTTGTACTTTTTAACACTTAATAAAAGTATTTATATTAATATAGACAGCCTATTAGACAAGGGCATGGATGTTGAAACTTATTTAGCAATCTAGATTCAACTATAAAACAAATACTAAAAAATGACACAGCAAATTGGGATGCAAAATGTTACAGCCACATTGGAAGATAGTTTGGCAGTTCCTTGAAAAACTAATCATGACCGTACCACCCAGCAATTGCACCCCTTGGTATTTACCCAAAGTTGAAAGCTTATGTCCACAGAAAAGTCTGCACATGAATGTTTATAGCAACTTTATTCATGAATCCCCAAACATGGAAGCATCCAACATGTCCTCCAGTAGATGAATGGAAAAACTGTGGTATATCCTTCTGGACAATGACATATTATTTAGGACTAAAAACAAATGAGCTATCAAGGTATGAAAAGACATGAAAGAACTTTAACTGTATATTATTTAGTGAAAGAAGTCAATCTGAAAAGACCACATAATGCATAATTTCAATCATTTGACATTCTGGAAAAGGAAAAACTATGGAAACAGTAAAAAGAGCAGTGACTGCCAGGGCTTAGGGGAAGGGAGGAATAAATAGGTGAGGCACAGAGGAGTTTTAGGACAAAAACACTACTCTGTATGGTACTAAAATGCAGATGCATGTCGTTATACATTTGTCAAAACCCATGGAATGACACCTGTAATCCCAGCACTTTGGGAGGCCAAGGCGGACGGATAACGAGGTCAAGAGATCGAGACCATCCTGGCCAACATGATGAAACCCCGTCTCTACTAAAAGTATCCAAAAATTAGCTGGGCATGGTGGTGCGTGCCTGTAGCCTCAGCTACTCCAGAGGCTGAGGCAGGAGAATTGCTTGAAACCGGAAAACGGAGGTCGCAGTGAGCCAGGATCTCACCACTGCACTCCAGCCTGGCCATAGAGTGAGACTCTGTCTCCAAAAAAAAAAAACCCATGGAACGTACACCAAGAATACACCTTAATGTAAACTATTGGCTTTGAGTGATAATAATGCATCACTGTAGGCTCACTAGTTGTAAGGAGTATAGCACTCTGGTGGGGGATGTTGAGAATTGGGGAGGCTGGGGAAGCAGAAGACACATGAGAAAACTCTGTCCTTGCTACTAAATTTTTGTAAAGTAAGTCTCTGTACTTTTCACTCAATTTGGCTGTGAATTTAAAATGCTCTAAAAAATATAAAGTCTTAAAAATATATGATGTGCACATCTAGCCCCCAAAATATCTCCTTCATGTCTTACCACACTGTGTAAATACCATTGTCCTACTTACTGGATCAGTACTACTTAAAAAAATTCATTAAGCTCTTGGAATATATATATTGTGGTATGTCCTGGAAAGGTGTATGTTTATTATCTGGAATTCAAGTAATTTAGCAAAAAATATTGCTTATGAAAATGCAACTGAGGAGGAATGAGGTAAAAGGATAGCAAAATAATTTTGCCTCACTGTAGCACATTATATTAAATAAAAATTAAAATAACCTTTTAATTTCTCATTCACAATATAATTATATTAAATATGGGTATATAATTTTACAAGAAGACTAAAACAAGCAGTATGTTGGTAATAAACACAAGGTTTCCTGATAATAAATGCATTTTATAATAGATAATGGCTTAAAATATTATTAATATGTTCTGAAAAACATAGGATAATTTCATCTATAAAACTTAATCATTGCAGAATAAAAGAAAATATAAAAACATCACAGAAATAAGCTTTTCAAAATAACCCTCATTTATATTTGCTAAAATTATTCACGTATATATCTATTTGTAAAAAATACAGTTAGAAATTTAATATTTTGCGCAGTGGCCCATGCCTGTAATCCCAGCTACATGGGAGGCTGAGGCAGGAGAATTGCTTGAACCCAGGAAGTGGAGGTTGCAGCGAGCTGAGATCACACCACTGCACTCCAGCTTGGGTAACAGAGGAAAACTCTGTCTCAAAAAAAAAAAAAAAGATTTAATTTTTTATCGTAAATCAAATTACCATATATTCAAAATCATCTTTGTGAGCCCTTTATTCTCTTTCAGTTTTACAATCTCTCTCTCTTAATTAATATGGCTTCAAATAGATTCTTCAGATTTGTTAGGAAATCTCTTCTTCTTTCCTGTTTTCATCTCAGGAATATATTGGCCATTGTTATTTTTTATTTACTTTTTTACAAATTTCACGATACAATTTATTTTTTATTTATTCTATCACTTAATATTGATATCTGCATAATATTTTGTCTTATTGTTCATGAGGCTAACATCATTATTATAACATTATTTAAATAATTTTGTAATATCCCCAGTCAGAGCTTGCACATTTTTTCTTATGTGTACTTAAAACTATGTTTAATATTAATAACTAATTATTAGCTATTGCAAATAAAACTGAGTGTTTTATCTACTTGTTTCAGATGTAAGAGAAATGTAAACAATAATTAAATTTTTTTTTGAATTTGAATCAAGAATGTTTGCAAAACTTTCCTGCTACTTTATTTTGAGTTTTTTCACAGACAATCCTATTATAGACAAATTAATAAAATTTCCAGCTTTCCATTATATAGCATTTAAGTCTTTGTTTCTTATAAATGCACTGAATATACATTTAGAACCATGTTTAAAATGCTAAAGGGCTTGTTTCTAACATGTTTGCTGTTATTTTTAATTTTATTAGATTTAAGGGTTTTTTTTCTTTCTAATGGCCAAGAGTAGTTTAAAATGAAAATTAACTTTATTTTACTGTATATTATAACTGCATTTATTTGTAATTATAGAGCCTTCTTATTTCAACACAATAAATATAGAATATATTGATTTATTTTCAAATAGAAAGACAATATAATATATTGTCTGATTGTGAGTGATAGTTTTTTTTTTTTTTTTTTTGAGACAGAGTCTCTTAATGACAGTATAATCTATGTCCATGAGAAAACTTGGCCTGTGGTTTTCTTTCAAATACTGTTATAGTTACAAAGATACTATCTGTCTAATTATATATTATATACACATTACATATTAGAATTATATATTACATATACTACAACCATGACTTCTACCTTGTTCTTCTTTACTCACATTGTACTGATGTTCAAACATTTTAATCTCTCTTGCAGTCTCACAGAAATAGAGACATTTTTCTGTCTCTGCATCTGTGTACCTCTGTATTTCTCCCTCTTTATCTGTGCATCTGTTATCTATCCATTGATGTGTGAACATGAACATACACATATACAGACACACATACACAATTAAATTTATTATTAATGTACTCATGTAATTTTTAAAATATTTCATCTTTCCTCTTGTATCTCATAGTTTCCATTTAGGATAATTTTCATGTTGCTTGATGTATACTTTCTTAAAATTAAGTATGTTGTGGTCATTCAATAGAATTTTTTCAGAAATATCTTGTGCCTGTAAACTTTTTGGTTGTTTCTGATTCTTTAAAGCTACTTTCAGTAGTATTTAGCCGGACGTGGTGGCAGGCGCCTATAATCCCAGCTACTAGGAAGACTGAGGCAGGAGAATCCTTTGAACCTGGGAGGCGGAGGTTGCAGTGAGACCAGACTGAGCCATTGCACTCCAGCCCAGGTGACCATGCAAGACTCCATCTCAAAAAAAAGAAAAAAAAAATATATATATATATACTAATATAATATATATAATATATATACTAATATATATAATATATAATATATATATCCTGCATTGCCCTTTGCTTTCTTCACTGTGATTGATAACTCAGTCATCTTTGTAATTCCATTTTTTTTTGTAGACTATCTGCCTTTTCTTCTATGGATATTTTTGAGATTTTTCTTTTTTTGGTTCATTTTCTAAAAAATTAAGCCAAGTCCAGAAATAATATAAGTTGGGATAAAGTTATCCATTGGAATTTGCTGGGTTGCCTATATATTAGGATCCATGCCATCAAAAGTCTGGAAATTTTCTAACCAGTATATATATAAATATTATTTGCTCCCCTTTTTTTATATCCCCCACCACTCTGATTTAACATGAATCACATCCCATTCTGTTTATTCACACATAATCTGTAGTTCAAAATTTGCAGCCCTTTGACTTTTAGCTGTATTTCTCATTATTTCTTTGTAGTTCTCTTTGAAAGCATTATTTTCTCTTAATCTCTCTTAATCAGCTGTTCTTCATTTTAAAATTTTCCTTCTTTTCTTTTTTATTTTATTGTAAGTTCTGGGATACATGTGCAGGACTTGCAAGTTAGTTACCTAAGTAAATGTGTGCCACAGTAGTTTGCTGCACCTGTCACCCACCACTGAGGTATTAAGCCCGGAATGCATTAACTATTTATCCTGATGCTCTCCCTCCCACAGACCCAACAAGCCCAGTATGTGTTGCTCCTCTCCCTGTCCCCAGGATTATTTATTTCTGGGACACTCATTAAGGTTTGTATCAAAATTGTTTAGTCATGCTTTGAAGCCTCTTTGTTTTTCCTAACACATTCTTTAAGCTTCACTTTTACGTTTAATATAGTAAGTAGCAATAATTCCAACATCTGAAATCTTCATTTCTTTGTTAACCAATTTGTTGAAATTTATTAAGTAAGGGTGGAAGTTGAGTTCCAGAGATTATTGGGGTTTTGGGTTTTATTTTTTTCCAGTCATTTGTGGCCTTACCAGCCCAGAGTTATTTTATAACAAATTTCTACTTATAAATTGTCTGTAAAGGAAATGTAACATAAATTTATATCAAAAGACATGTGGGATCTGTTTTTATTACTTCATGAGGACTTTCTTCTTTTGCTCCATCTGGGACTAAGAAAAACAGGCAAGTTTCCTTGTTTGTGTCTGCATGGCAGGTTTATTAAGTATTCACATTTATATAAGTAGTATAGTCCTTTGCAATCCAGCCTTACACTAGCGGACTTTGCTACTCTCCACTTTAGCTTGCCTTAACACAGTCTCCTTTGCCCTTCTTCCTGTTAAGCATTCAGGTTAGAAACTCAGTGTGTACAGAATTTGGCAAAAACCTTCAGAGATATAGTAAACTTTCGTGCTTATTTACCTTTTATGTTTTGCCAGCACTTTGGCCTTGGTCTCCATAGACCTTTTCTTTTTGTTATCTCATGATGTATTTAAATAAAAGTTTTTATTAATTTCAGGTTTTTTTCCTTTGAAACAGATGGCAATTTATGGTGTCTAGTCTGGCATATTATATTTCCAGGTATGGAAGCTTGCATTCATGCATTGTTTCCACCTTCCCCCTGCCAATATCATGTCAATTTCTCTGTCTCTATACATTTTAAGTTCTAAAGCATCACTCTTTTCCCCAATAATCTACCCACATATGATAGAATTACAAGTCGATATTATATCAGCATTTAATTAACCATAGCTGGTGATGAAATGGAACAAAATTAATGTATCTTGATTTAGTAAATAGCTCCTGAATAACTACTAAAAGAAATTATCACATTATGGGATAGGATTTGAGACATTTTATACAGACCGATGTCTCAAATATATTGCTGTTCTCATCTATGTGCTGTTCGATTTCTTTTTATATATAATCTTTAATCAGAATTCTGCAAAATATTTGTATTCTTGAAAATCTCAATTGGACTTTCAATGATGTTTCTTTTACAATAGAACATATTATTTTCTGAAAATCATTTATTTTCAGGAACATGTTTTAAGTTTATTATGTATGCTTCTAGTGTACATTGATGATTTTTCACCTTCCTTTGCATATGCTTACATGATACTGCAACTCCAAACCCATTTGTAACATAAATGTATCATTTTTCCTTCCTAATTTTATTCAGTTTTTTACTCACAATTTAAACAGTGACTACTACAAAGACTAAGTGAAGAATTTCCTGGCTGAAAGCAAATGTGAATTCAAGGACTACAATTCACATCCTTATGTCAGAAAACCAGTGAACAGGCATATCAATTGTTGTTATTTATTGCCTAAAAACATTCCTTGACTTAAAGTTAGCTTTACAGTAGCTCTTTTCACCCACTACATTTTTTTGTGTGTAGTGTATTTATCACATAAAAGCAGATAGCTTTGCTAAACAATGTTCTAAGTTATAGATTTTGTAGAAAATATATGTTTCATAGCAATTAATTCTGAGTCTCAGATTGGGAAATAAAAAAATTGCATGTATTTGATTATAATTAAATTAGTTTTGCAATAAGATTTTTAGAAAAATATGAAAAATACTTTGAAATTTCTTTTTGACAGTGCATAAAGTTTTCTGGAAAGAAAAAGTTCTATTTGCTCACTCTCCAATAAAAAATTAATTCATATAAAATCCTTGTGCTTAAAATGCATAATCAGATTTGTATGTTGAAATAAAGCACATTTTTCTCACTAATAACTCTCAGTAAAATAATTGTCTTAGTTCTGTGACATTGGCTATGGCTCATGAAATAAGTGCTTACATTTTCTGAGAAAGGGAAGCTTATTGGGTTACTTGTAGTTTCGGTGTGGCATATATTCTGGTAAAAATTACTGACTTCTAATTATTCACAATGCAATACTTTCTTCCTGATGCCTCTTTTGTTGTTAAATTATTTTTGTCTGAACTAACTCACCATGTTTGTTGCCTCTATGTTCTAAAAGGCATGCTTTTATAAATCTGAAGCTTAGATAAATTGCTATTGTGTTCCCCTACTTCTTTGTTGCTCAGAAAATCTCCTACCTTTTCTTACTGTGCCCAATTGTGCATATTTGGCATTTAGGAAATTATTGCATACTTCTAGTTTCCTTTGTAGTAAATGTTGAGTTGAGCATGTGTTTTCTTTTTAGGATCTGTGAGCCCACATTTCCCCAAGACTGTTCTAAGTTTCATATGGGCTGTGTACCCACTATCATTCAAAAGCCCATCCAGAGCCTGCCACTGACTTCTATGTCAATACTCAAGTCAAATTTCTGACTAATGCAATAAACAACTCAGAATATAATTTTAAAGGTATTGATTTGGTTTTGAAGCACATATTTTGTGTAAGAATAAGAGTACTAATCTTTAAAGACCTTAGACATAACAATATTCGAGGAGGAGCTCTTTGGTATATTTATACTGGTATCCTAGGGGAAAAAATAGAAAATAATTTACTGTTGTATTCAAATACCTTAGCACAATTTTTGAAAGCTTTCAGAAAAGTATCCAGCAATCAAATATCAATTATTTTTTAGCCAAATGTATCATAATTGTTTCAGGGAGAAAAGTAGAATTTTAGGTAAATGACAAGAATAGGAAAGAATAAGAAAAAATAATACGAAAAATTAGAAGAGTAAAGAAATCATTGAACAATTAAATATATGTGGATAAAATTATTTGGTTTACTGATGAAGATATAAAATTTCATTAGATTTTATGGTAACACAAATCATTCAAATAGATTAACTCTTTATCTATAGATTGAACTCAGAATAGTCAAATACACACCCCACATGTTAAACTGCTTTGAGAAACAGAAATGCTCAGTAGAATTGCTATAAATAGCTCCCCAGAGTCCAGGCACCATCATGATGAGATACTTTCAATGACTAGCGAAGACTAAGAAGAACACTTCTGCCTTTTCAATCTTGCTGATACAGGAGCTAGAAAGGAATTATTTAGGCAGATAGTTTGGGTAACGGAGTCCTCTGCAAGGTTTCCCTTTTATCAAAAAGCGGCCCCCAAATCATTTCTTTTCTAAAAAGAGCAGCCTGTAAAATCGAGCTGCAGACATAGATAAGCAAGCTGGAAGCTTGCATGGGTGAATGCCGGCAGCTGTGCTAATAGGACAAGGCTACCTGGCAGCCAGATATGTTCAAGATGGAGGTTCCATTCTTCCCTTTTAT
>CAUYQU010085743.1:0-74576 GCA_963574635.1 Cheracebus regulus
CCGTGTGGCTCCTCTGCTGGGAATCTCCCGGTCTGTGGGCAACAAAAATTCGTCGGAAAGTGCGGCATCCACTCGTTCTCTGCGCTTTCACTGGGAGCTACATTCCTGAGCTGTTGCTAATCGGCCATCTTGGATCTCTCCCCTATTTTTTTTTTTTTACTTTTGGGGTTTTGTTTGTTTTAGTTTTGCAGTATTCTTTAGTTTGCATTTGCCAGGCTTATACTCAACCATTCACTATTTCAATTGTTTTTGTGTCAGTTTATTTAGGTGTAGCTATTATTTGGACCATAGCTAGAAATGAAGGATAAGGCCTTCAATGCAGTATTATGTTGGCTCCATCTCATAAAAACACTAGTAGTGTTTCCTCATCAACAACTACCCAGTCCTCTAACAGTTGCTAAGAATCCTCCTGGGAGACATGCTATTTAATCCTTAAGCACACATTTACCACGCATATAGTGACTCACAGATTAAGTAGCTCTCCTTCCTTAAGTATTTTCTCTTTTATATAAATTCTTATTTATATAAAAGAATTCTTTTTATTTATATAAAAGAATTCATATAAAAATTTATATAAGTTCATAAATTCTTATAAATTATTCTAAGTTGGCCGGGCGCGGTGGCTCATGCCTGTAATCCCAGCACTTTGGGAGGCCAAGGTAGGTGGATCACCGAAGGTCAGAAGTTCGGGACCAGCCTGGCCAACATGGTGAAACCTCGTCTTTACTAAAAATAAAAAATTAGGCATGGTGGTGGGTGCCTGTAATCTCAGCTACTCAGGAGCCCGAGGCAGGAGAGTTGCTGGAACCTAGGAGGTGGAGGTTGCAGTAAGCCGAGATCATGCCATTGCACTCCAGCCTAGGTGACAAGAGCAAAACTCCGTCTCAAAATAAACAAAATTCTTCTAAGTTTTGGGTGTGAGGAGAGCAATACATGCATAGGATTTCTCATGGGAGGGGATGAGAAGATATTAACACATTTTCTCATTGTACTATCTCAAACCAAAAGTCTTTCACCACATAAAAGTAAGTGGTATGCTAAAATATTTTTAAAATATGATTCTGATTGCTCTTCTTTTTCCTCCAGATTCAATTTCTTTTTAGAAAAGTTGTTATATCATAGTTGTACGTATCTGTGGGGGGTACATGTGATATTTTGATAGATGTATACAATATGTAATAATCAATTAGGGTAACTGGGATTTCTATCACCTAAACATTTATCATTTCTTATGTTGGGAACACTGCAGTTGTTCTCTTCTAGCTATTCTGAAATGTACAACAAAGTATTAACAATGATTTCCCTACTGTATTATCAAATACTAGAACTTATTCACCCAATCTAACTGTATTTTTGTACTCATTAAATAACTTCTCTTCAGCCCCCAATACCTGTCCCTTCTCCACCTACTACCTCCATTCCACTCTCTACCTCCATGAGATCTGCTTTTTTTTTGTTCCCATTTAAGAGTGACAATATGTGATGATTGTTTGTGTTTTGGTTCCTGACTCATTTCACTTTATTTAATGACCCCCAGGTTCCATCCATGTTGCCGCAAATGACAGGATTTCATTCTTTTTTATGTCTGAATAATATTCTAATGTGTATATACACCACATTTTCTTTTTCCTTTCATTTGCTGATGGACACTTAAGTCGATTCCAAATATTGGCTATTGTGAATAGTACTGCAATAAACATGGGAATGCAGCTATCTCTTCAACATACTGATTTCCTTTCTTTTGGATATACACTCAGCAGTGGGATTGATTGTTGGATCATATGATGGTTCTATTTTTAGTTTTCTGAGGAACTTCCATACTGTTTTTCATAATGGCCATACTACTTTAGATTCTCAACAGTATAGGGGCATTCACTCTTTTTTTTTTGAGACAGAATTTCGTTCTTGTTGCCCAGGCTAGAGTGCAATGGTGCAATCTCAGCTCACTACAACCTCTGCCTGCCGGGTTCAAGCGATTCTCCTGCCTCAGCCTCTTGAGTAGCTTGCATTACAGGCACGTGCTACCATGCCCAGCTAATTTTCCCTTTTTAGTGAAGATGAGGTTTCTCCATGTTGGGCAGGCTGGTCTCACAACTCCTGACCTTAGTGATCTGCCTGCCTTGGCCTCCCAAAGTGCTGGGATTACAGGCATGAGTCACTGCACCTGGCTGGGCATTCACACTTTCTCCACATCCTTTCTAGCATTTGTTAATCTTTTTGATAATACCATTCTAACTGGCAAAACACTACTTCACTGTGGTTTTGACTTCCATTTCCCTGATGGTTAGTGATGATAAGTATTTTTCATATACCTATTGACCACCTGTATATATTCTTTTGAAAATGTCTATTTAGGGTTTTTGACAATTTTTAAATTAGATTATTATTATAATTTGCTATCAAATCGTGAGTCCATTATGTATCCTGGTTATTAATCCCTTGTCAGATGGATAATCTACAAATATTTTCTCACATTCTGAAGGCTGTATTCAGATTCAATTTCTACTGTTTTCCAGCTCATAGGACTTGCTAGAAATTCCTAAGTAATGTTATATAAATGTAACTGTGGAAACCTTTTCTTGTTCCCCTATATAGAGTTTAGTCAAAGTCCTCCAGCCAATGACCAATTAAAAACACATCTATAGTGAAGTTTTATTTACTGCTAGTTGCAATAAATATGAGTAAGTGAGGGATGTCTCAGTAAGAGAGTGTTAGAAACAACTTACAGGATTAAGGCACTTCTTAGATAATTTGCAGGAGGGTTCAAGAAAGTGGGGCTTCACTGTGAATTGTATACTTCAAGTGGAAATGATTCTGTAATTCAGTAACTTATTTAATAATAAATCTTATCTAGAACCACAGAAGACCACAGGGAGGCTAAAGTTTTAACTGGTAAAGCAGCAGCAATCACTCAGATTGGTCAGGGTAGGGGTGTGTCTGGTATCTTTCGTAGTTTGCACAGTGACCTTGTTTGTTAAATGTGGCTAGACAACTTTATGGAGTGATCTTGCTTTTTGTTTCGCTTCATCAGTCACAGGGTCTGATGTTGATGTTCTGTGAAATTATGTTCAAAAGGAGAACATAAATGCCTAGCTATAAATGCCAAGCCAGTTTCCACATACAGCGACTGCTTTCTCTCTCAAGTTACTATGCTATATTTCAATTTAAGGCCTTAAATTTTCTCCTGATGTATTCCATTATGTCTTAAAAAAATACTTGAATCTGGTATTTTCATGGCTGTTCAGAAACAGATACAAACAAATTTATAAACTTCCTATAAAATAGACTAAATGCATGCATTGTACATGAACGTAATACAGAATGAACATAGTACAGAGTAGTCACATTAACTAACCATAAAAGTAAGAAGGTGGTTACTCAAGTTTGTGAACAAGAAAAAGAAAAACAGAAGTGATATAACCCAAAGGATTTCTTTTTCACTTAGATAAAAATAACTGTACTATTTTTTTCAAATCAACTGAATATATAAATAAATGTTTATTAAAAACACCTCATTGTTTTTGTTTTACTATAAAGGATATTAGGGTAATTCTTTTTCTTTTTTGAGACAGGGTTTCACTTTGTCACCCAGGCTTTGGCGTGATCTCAGCCTCCCGAGTAGCTGAAACCACAGGCATGTGCCACCATGCTCAACTAATTTTTGTAGTTTCTGTAGAGGCAGGGATCTCACCATGTTGCCCAGGCTATATTAGGGTAATTCTTAAAATATGAAAATCTAGAATTTAGACAATAGTATTGTATCAATATTAACTGCTTTAATTTTAAAGTTATATTGTGATTACATAAGACAATATCCTTCTCCCTAAGGAAATACATGCTGAAATACTTAAGGATAAAGAAACTTATGTCTGTACCTTACTCAAACAATCCATAAAAGAAATTATATACTTATATATGTAAAAGAAAGGCTGAATTACAATGACAAAACAAGTGCGATAATATGTTAAGTGTTTAGACAATCTGTATTCTTTTTAGTATTTTTGTAATTTTTTTCTAAGTCAAAACTTATTTCAATATAAAAAGTTAAAAGAAGAAGCCAGGTGCAGGGTTCAGGCCTGTAATCCCAGCACTTTGGGAGGTCGAGGTGGGTGAATCACCTGAGGCCAGGAGTTTGAGACCAGCCTAGCCAACATGGCAAAACTCCATCTCTACAAAAATGCAAATATTAGCCAGACACAGTGGTGTGTACATGTAGTCCCAGCCACTTGGTAGGCTGAGGCTGAAGAATTGCTTGAACCCAGAAGGCAGAAGTTGCTGTAAAGATTGCACCACTGCACTACAGCCTGGGCAACATAGCAAGACTCCATCTCAAAAAAAATAAACATATATAAAAATAATTATAAAAAGTTAAAAAAACATACTAGGCCTCAAAAATAAACTTCACAGATATCAATATCACCAAGTTAAAGGTCAAAATAATCATACAACTAATTCAAAGAGGTAAAGCTGGTATCTATTACATTCAAGACTACAGTCTATATTCCTTGGAAAAGCTGGAAGTTTCAATATAATAAAGCATAATTCAATGACTGATTTATAATTTTCCTATCTCTAAGATAAACTATATCCTGATTACTCATAATCTTTTTTCCTAAGGTATTTCCTTCCTCTCAGGTTATGAAATTACCAGTAAGTTTTAAAAAACTGCCAGGCACAGTGGCTCACACCTGTAATCCTATCACTCTGGGAGGGTGAGGCAGACAGATCGCTTCAGTCCAGGAGTTTGAGATCAGTCTGAGCAACCTGGTGAAACCCAATCTCTACAATAAATACAAAAATTAGCTGGGCATGGTGGTGCACTCCCATAGTCCCAGCTACTTGAGAGGCTGAGGTGAGAGAAATGCTCAAGTCTAGGAGGTCAAGACTACAGCCTTCCAGCTTGCAAGATAGCCTGGCTGTCTCAAAAAACACAAAAATAAAAACAAAACCCTTTAGATTTGTTCCATCACAACTTGGTGAAGAAAGTAAAATTTAAATTCTTACCACTGAAAAAGCAAGTATTTCATTCTGCCATTATGCATTAAGAGCTATTCAAGTGCTAATGAACACCACTGCATTCAAAATGGCTGTCTTTGTCACAAGACATTTTAGTAAACTAATCTATGATTTTATAACTCAGGTAATTATACTCATGGTATCATTAAAACAAACTTAAAGATATCATTTACCTGAGAACTGCCACTGAAACCTGGAGGTTGGCTGTATTCTGTGGAATCAATAATACTACTGCAAAATGAAGAGAGAAAAATATGATTTCAGTATTTACATTATTTTAAAAACAGAAAAAGTAAATCTAAAGTATATCATATATAAGCCCAGTACTTCTAATTTCTAGGCAAAGAAAACATTTATTGCCAATCATTTAATTAGGCATCAAATACATAATCCATAAAATATCGGTAAATATTTAAGCAATTTACCACTTCAACTCACCACCTCGAAGATACAAACCAAGAAATAATGTCAACAGGGGATAACCATAAGGCATGTGTTTATATAGATTTACTTGTTTATATTTCACTTTCAGATAGGTTAATAAGGTTTGGGAAACCTTAAGGAAAAGAAAATTTACACTATTGGGAAAACAGCACAAGCATGCAATCAAAAGCTATGATTAACAGACCCTGCTATGCCACTAAAAAGTTGTATGTTCTTGAACAATTACCTTATAATCAATCACTCAAGTTTCCTCATGTGTAAAAATGAGGTAATGAAGGCTAGCTATTTCTGAACTATCAAAAGAATAAAATAAATGGTAAAATAATAATAATTTTGTTTTTGTAACCCAAAACCAATATACTAGTTTCCTCTGCTCTTGTCAAACAGAATCTGCTTTCTCCACAGGTTCTTTTTATTTGGTTATATCCTCTGTATATTCTCCCATCTAACCCTAAAAAAACCTCTAGAAGTCTAAACTATCTTTTACTTCCTCTGTCTTAGCATTTTTATCTTACCATTTCATCATTCCTATCTCCCTCACATCTTTAAATAAGCCTTATATAAAAAACTATCAACAACTGAAAATCACATGACATATATACCAATCATATAAACTATTATTTACTTTTTGTAAATTCTTCTTCTCTATTTCTACTACAAACATGTTTAGGCTGGGCGCAGTGGCTCACGCCTGTAATCCCAGCACTTTGAGAGCCCCAGGCAGGCAGATCACCTGAGGTCAGGTGTTCAAGTCTGACCAACATGGTGAAACCAGGTCTCTACTAAAAACAAAAAACTTTGTTGGATCTGGTGACACGCTCCTGTAATCCCAGCTGCTTAGGAGGCTGAGGCAGGAGAACTGCTTGAACCTGGGAGACAAAGGTTGCAGTGAGCCGAGATGGCACCACTGCACTCCATCCTGGGTGACAGAGAGGGACTGGGTCTCAAAAAACAAGCAAGCAAGCAAGCAAGCAAACAAAAAAGTTTGTATTCTTTCTACCCTATAAAATTTAAGCAATCAAGATTACTAATTAGAATGGTTCTACATGCAAATATACAAAATGAATAATTACTTAGTACTGAAAGAACCTCAAAGGCTATAGCATGACACTTACTCTTAGAAGTACAGTTTGAATTTTACCCATGGAAGTGAATAATCTGACTCTGGGCAAGTGATTAATCTTATTTGAGCTCTAGCTTCTCCATCTATTAAATGATGAAGACACATCAGAGAAGTTTGAAATTTAAATAAGATAATGCATATAAAGTATGATGCCAAAACACTAAACATTCAGTACATTTCTTTCTTTTACTAACAAAATTAACAATATAAAACTTCACATTTTCAAAAAATCATATGACTCTGTCTACACAGTAGTCTTTTTTTTTAAAGGCATAGGTAATGGGTACAAACATACACTCACATGAAAAAAATAAGTTCTAATGTTTGACAGCAGACTAAGGTGACTACAGTTAACAAAATATTCCAGCTATTTCAATATAGCTGGAGAAGGGCAGGCACAGTGGTTCATGCCTAAAATCCTTGCACTTTGGGAGACTAAGGTGGATCACTTGAGCTCAGGAGTTCAAGACCACCCGGGACAACTTAGTGAGACCCAGTTTTCTATATATAATTAGTTGGGTCTGCTCAGGAGGGTGAGGCATAAAGATCACTTAACCTCAAATGGTCAAGGATGCTATGAGCTGTGATCACATAACTGCATTAAAAAAAAAAAAAAACCCAAAATAGCCAGAAGAAATGATAAACACTAGCTAGGTGTGGTGGCTCACACCTATAATCCCAGCACTTTGGTAGGCTGAGGCGGGCGGATCACTTGAGATCAGGAGTTGAAGACCAGCCTGGCCAACATTGTGAAACTGCGTCTCTACTAAAAATATAAAAATATTAGCTGGGCATCGGGGTGTGTGCCTGTCTGTAATCCCAGCTACTCAGGAGGCTAAGGCAAGAGAATTGTTTGAACGCAGGTGGCAGAGGCTGCAGTGAGCCGAGACCATGCCACTGCACTCCAGCCTGGGCAACAGAGCAAGACTCCATCTCAAAAAAAAAAAAAAAAAAAAAAGAGAGAGAGAGAAATGATAAACCCTCAAGGTGATAGGTGATGGGATACACCCCAAATACTCTGATTTGATAATTACACATTCTATGCAAGTTAAAAATCACAAGTACCCTCATAAACATGTATGAACTATTATGCATCAATGAAAAAATAAGGAAATAAAGTTAAATGGCTACCAAAAAATGCAGCACATACAAAAAAATCTTAATTGTGTTTTCAACAATTCCTATGGCATAACTCAATTATAAAAGAGCCTTTAAAGAACTGAACCATATAAAGAACTCAAATGCTCTTGCAATGAGTTTATTTTGATAAAATATAACCATTGCTCACCTTCCCTATAGAGTCACACACTGGTATGACAAGATCACATGCTATTTTCAGTTTACTCCATCCAGAGACTAATAGGACTAAAAGTGAGGTAATGCAATGCATTAAAAATCTCCCTGTTCTTTCTACTGATGAAACTCAATCCCCTAGCATTTTTATAACATTAATAAAATTGTGTAGTTCTACATTTAGAGGCCCAAAGAACAGAACATTTCCAGCTATACATTTTCATGGATTTATGATTCAGAATTCTGTGACCGTAAGCCTGAAAAATGAATGATACTGATATATCAGTGTATACAGTGATAAAATTCTATATTTTAAATATATGTTAAAAAAATACTCATCAGTTTTTTTCAAGATAATAAGAAAAATAGTATCTTATTAATAATGATTATAGAATATGGAATTTATTATCTACCAGGTCTTAATTTTATTCACTAAGAAAAAGGTATAATGTAGACTGCAACAGAAAAATCTGAATAATAAAACCTGTTAATTCTGCTTAATATATACGTCATTCATACACACACACACACACACACACACACACACACAGAGAGAGAGAGGAAGAAAGAAGAAAATGTTAGAAAGCACTGACAGGGCTGGGTCCCTCTTGATTCTGGTGCTATACTACTGCTTAACTTTTGATTCATCCACAGTCACCAGATGGCAATAACAATATCAGTAGACCATTTACTGAGAGTTCACTATCCACTAACCTAAATAGATAATACTAACTTCACAGCTCTAACACAGATAATACTATTAACATTCTCATTTCTCAAGTGAGAAAACTCAGGCACTGAGAGATTATATATTTGGTCCAAGATAACAACACTGGGAAATAGCACAGTTATTACTCAAACCCAAGCAGTCAAGTTCCAGAGTCCACAAGAACCACCATGCTATATAAACTACCTAGGCACTTTATATTCTCTACCTGAAGAACAGGAAAATCCCAGAGTAGCCCCCACTTTGTAGACATATTTTAAAGAGAAAAATGAAAAATAGTAACCTATAAGACATAATCATTACTTTTTCAAATAAATGTCAATAAAGTTATAAAAGTAGCACTAGCTTAAAAAACCGAGGCAGGAGACCACCTGAGGTCAGGAGTTCAAGACCAGCCTGGCCAACATGGTGAAACTCTAACTCTACAAAAATACAAAAATAAGCCAGACATGATGGCAGATGCCTGTAATCCCAGCTACTTGGGAGGCTGAGGTGGGAGAATCACTTGAACTTAGGAGGCAGAGGTGGCAGTGAGCCGAGATTGCACTCCAGCCTGGGCGACAGAGCAAGCCTCCATCTCAACAACAACACATCAAAAGCTGTCAAGGGAAAAAATTTTCATGGTGGTAACTAAAACTGATTTAGAAGTAATACAGTTTAATGAAAAGATAAAAACAATTTCTAATGTTCTTGCTGGTAACAATGAGAAGCTTTGCTAAAATAAATGAAAACAATGCCGCTGTTAATTTGAGGTATAAAAGAAATTCATAGTTAATGCAAGTAGATGTCATACAACTACTCTCACCTAAATTATTTTCTTTCAAAAGCAAAGACATATTTCCTAATTAGAAGGAAGATTAAGTCAATTTCACGTGAGGTATACTATCATGAAGAGGTAGCCAAGAGAAAACAATGGTTAACTCTTATAAAAATAAATAGGCACACCGATTTTAGACTAGCCTTTCATACTGAAAAAGGATGGTTTAAATTTAAATTATTAGTAGATACATTAGCTAATTAAATTATAAAGAGAGTTTTTAAAGCAATGAGCAAAAATAAAGCACACTGAGATCATTTTAGGCTAAACATAGACAATAAATATGGAATTATGAATAAGGGAATCAAAATCCAAAATGCCAGGTACATATAAAATTAGAATATTATCACTGATTTTTGTTTTGCTATAAACCATAAAAGAGAGAAAAATAAACTTCTACATTTAATAAATAAACCAAATGGAGCTACAGATAAAACTTGTTCCTTTCCAGTATTCTACATATAGTTACCGAACCAGTTTCTCCAAAAGAAAACACATTAAGCAAGAAGTAACTTGAAAATACTAAATTTTTAATAATTTAATATTTTAATTGAATTTTAAATTAATAGTAAATCCCATTTATTGAGCAACCAAAATTGCTGTGGCCCCAATTTTGCAGAGACTTCCACAGATACTAGAAATCAGTCTTCATCTTTTTTCTTGTTTTCTTCCACATACCCTTTAACATCTGACACAATCAGTCAAATACATTACCCAAAATCAATGTGACTAATCTGTAAACTAACAACGATAACAGCAGCAGCTAACATTTATTGAGTTCTTACTATGTACCAGACATTATTTTCATTTCTTTAAATATCATTCGTTTTTTTATTTTTATGTTTTTAGAGGTAGGATCTCACTATCACCCAAGCTAGAATACAGTGACACAATTATAACCTCAAACTCCTGGGCTCAAGCAATCCTCTTCCTTCAGCCTCCCGAGTAGCTAGAACTACAAGCGCACACCACCACTCCCAGCTCCTTACTTTAAACATACTATCACATTTTGTCTACCAAGATAGGTACTATTATCCTAATTTTACAAATAAGAAAATTGAGGCATATAGAAAGTATTAAACTTGACTAAGGCCAGACTGCTAATAAGTTGTGGAGATAAAATTTGAAACCAGGTAGTAAAGTTTCAAATCCTTACATAAAATTGCCAAGGCAACCTATGTCTTCTCCTCTTTGTGAAGAATCACTGCCCTGCCATTTTGAATGGAACGTTTCCCTTTGTTGTCTTAATGTTTTATTATTAACTATGGGATGATTTCCACAACCCTCTCATCCTCCATTTAGAGTAATGATGCTTGGTTTAGAATAGCAATTACACCACTTAACTGTGTGACACTGGGCAAATTAATCTCTGTGACTCAGTTTCCCAAAATGTAAAAGATAATAAAACCTATTGCATAGGATTTGTTATGAGAATTACATAGCACATGTAAATCACAAAACAGTACCGAACGCACAGCTGCAACTTGTGTATACAAATGCAGTTCCCCTCTAGGACAGTATTTCTAAATTAGATTTCCTGATTTTGATGCAAAATCCAACTGAAAATTAAAATAAAACCTTTTTTCATTGCCTGTTTAGAAACAGACAACCCTAAACTCTTCTCATGGTACCTGAATTTCGAGGAGACAAATTCTGTATAAATACATATCGGTGATTACAATGGCTTTTTAATAATATATAATTTTTATGACAACATAGTTTGGCCTTAACAAAAGTTTGCACTCAAAAAGATTATATAAGACCTCAAATCTTAAAATTTAAAATTGAAAATCAAATGCTTTTTGGCGTCCTATTTAAATGAAAAATAAAAAAACCTTATCTGAACACATCTGACATCATGTTTCAATGCTGAAATATTAATGTGCTTGATTATGGGAAAGTTCCTCTTATTCCTCCATCAGTATTATATGATATATGACATATGTACTCTGTTACCTTTCTAAAATCTAAAATCGGTGAAGGCAGGAAAGGAATACAACTATTAGAAATTAGGAAGACGAATGTGTCTCCTAATTACCATTAAAAACAATTAAATTAGCATTAAAAACAACTAAAAATCCGAAGGTGGGGGGATGTGGTGAATGGAAAAAAATATGATGGGAGTTGGGTAGGAGAGAGTGAGTGAACAGCAGAAATGGTAAATGATAGCAGCAGGTGAAATTTTACATTGGTATATAGATGTCCTTATACCTAAACCAATTTTATCATGTGCAGCTTTGGTTTCCCTAGGTACCCTCATTTCTGACCTCCTAGAATCAAAGTACATCTATAATAATAAAAAGGGTGAAGAGTTTCCTACGTAATTCTAAACTGAAAAAAAAAAAAGCCATAAACAAGAGGGTCTGATCACAGCATATAAGTGGAATTAATAGAGCATGCTGATATATACCAATAATCTGTTTCCTTTACAGAGACTTTGCTGACTCTCTCAAGCCCAGAAACTTTATCTGAAGTATTTCAAAGACATTATAGAAGAATGTGTAACTTTACACAATACAGAGTAAAAGAATTAAAAATCTTTACCCCATCCTGTACAAAACATGAAATATGCAGTTACAAAACATTTGTGTTTAATATATGAATTTTCTCTTATAAAAAGGAAAATAAGCATGTTAGAATTACGGATTTATTTAAAAACATGTCAGTAACACAGACTTATCACTGATTACCAAATGAATCTTCTCATAATTTCTAAAGTATCATCTCTGCCATTTCCAAACCCCAGGCCTGTATTTGATTATCTGAAATCCACCTCAAACCTAACCAATCAGATTTTTTAAATCTGCATTTCAAATAGGAGTCTTGGTTGACACTCATAAACACTGCAATTTGGCTTCTTCACACCTCAGATTTCAGAATTTAAATGAACTGTTAATATCTGCATCAAGCAGTGATTTTAGATCTTTTCTTAAATTTCTTTAAAAAAAAGTTAATGTTTCTGGGAACACAGCAAGTGTATATACTTATGGGGTACATGAGATATTTTGATACAGGCATGCAACATATAATATCACATGATGGAGAATGGGGGTATCCATCCCCTCAAGCATTTATCCTTTTTGTTACAAACAATCCAATTATATATTTTTAGTTATTTTTAAATGCACTATTAAATTCCTATTGACTACAGTTGCCCTGTTGTGCTATGGAATACGAAATCTCATTCATCCTACTATTTTTTTAATCCATTAAACGGATCCACCTTCCTTGTCCGCTAGTCCCACACTGCCCTTTCCAAGCTTCTGGTAATGATCTTTCTATTCTCTATTTTAATGAGTTCAATTGTTTTGATTTTTAGATCCCAGAAATAAGTAAGAACATGTGATGCTTATCTTTCTGTGCCTGGCTTATTTCACTTACCACAATAACCTCCAGTTCTATCCATGTTGCAAATAACAGAATCTCATTCTTTTTTATGGCTAAATAGTACTCCATTGAGCATGTGTAACACACTTTCTCAAGTCATTCATCTGCTGATGGACACACAGGTCACTTCCAAATCTTAGCTACTGTGAACAGTGCTACAGCAAACATGGGAGTGCAGGTAACTCTTTCATATATGGATGTCCTTTCTTTCGGATAGGCACCCAGGAGTGGGATTGCTGGGAATATGGCACCACTATTTTTAGTTTTTTCAGGAACCTCCAAACCATTCTCCATAGTGGTTGTATTAATTTACATTCCCACCAGCACAGTACAAGGATTCCCTTTCTCTACATCTTCATCAGCCTTTGTTACTGCCTAACTTTTGGATAAAAATCATTTCACCCCAGTTAGAATGGCATCTCACTGTAGCTGTGATTGTATTTCTGATGATCAATGATGTTGAGCACTTCTACATACACTGGTTTGCCATTTTTGTCTTTTGAGAAATGTCTATCTAAATGTTTTACCTATTTTAAAATGGATTAGATTTTTTTCCCGATAGAATTGATAGCTCCGTCAATAGTCTGGTTATTAATCCCTTGTCAGATAAGTAGTTTGCAAATATTTTCTCCCATTCTGTGGGTGTCTCTTCACTATGTTGATTGTTTCCTTTGCTTTGCAGAAGCTTTTTAACTTGATATGGTTCCATTTGTTCATTTTTGCTTTGGTTGCCTGTGCTTGTGGGGTATTGCCCAAAATTTTTTTGCCCAGAGTTTCCCCAATGTTTTCTCGTAGTAGTTCATAGTTTGAGGTCTTTAAGTGTTTAATTCATTTTGATTTGATCTTTGCATATGATGAGAGTAGGGATCAAGTTTTATTCTTCTGCATATAAACACCTAGTTTTCTCAGCACCATTTATTGAAGAAAATGTCTTTTCCCCAGTGCATATTCTTGGCACGTTTGTCAAAAATGAGTTCACTGTAGGTGTGTGGATTTGTTTTGGGGTCCTCTATTCCGTTCCACTGGCACGTGTCTGTTTCTATGCCAGTACCATGCTGTTTTGGTTACTATAGCTATAGAGTATAATTTAAAATCAGGTTATGCAATTCCTCCACTTTTGTTCTTTTTGCCCAGGAGAGCTTTGCCTCTTCTGGGTCTTTTGTGATTCCACATAAATTTTACGATTTTTTTTTTCTATATCTGTGAAGAATGTCATTGGTGTTTTGATAGTAATTGCAATAAATCTGTAGATTGCTTTGGTAGTACGGAAATTTTAACAATACTGATTCTTCCAATCCAGGCACATGGTATATGTTTCCAGTTTTTTTTGTGTCTTCTTCGATTTCTTTCATCAGTGTTTTAGTTTTCATTATAGAGATCATTCACTTCTTTCATTAATTCCTAAGTATTTAATTTTTTTGTGTGGCTTTATAAATGAGAATACTTTATTCTTTTTCACGTTTTCACTGCTGGCATATAAAAATGCTACTGATTTTTTGTATGTTAACTTTGTATCCTGCAACTTTACTGAAGCTGTATCATTTTGTTCTAATAGTTTTTTGGAGGAGTCTGTAGGTTTTTCCAAATGTAAGATCATATCATCTGCAAACACAGATAAATTTGACTTCTTCCTTTCCAATGTGGATGCCCTTTATTTCTCTTGCCTGACTGCTCTAGCTAGGACTTCTAGTACTATGATGGGTAACAATGGTGAAAGTGGGCATCCTTGTTGAGTTCCAGATCTAAGAGGAAAGGTTTCATTTTTTCACTATTTAGTGTGACTAGTTATAGGTCTGTCATATATAACCTTAATTATGTTGAAGTGTTTTCCAGCTATAATCAGTTTTTTGAAGGTTTTTTATCATGAAGGGATGTTGAACTTCATCAACATCACATTATTTTTCTTTATTGAGATGGAGTCTCACTCTGTCGCCAGGCTGGAGTGCAACGGCACGATCTCAGTTCAAAGAAACCTCCCGTCTCCTGGGTTCAAATGATTCTCCTGTCTCAGCTTCCCAAGTAGCTAGGACCACAGGCGCACACCACCATGTCCAGCTAATTTTTGTATTTTTAGCAGAGTTGGGGTTTCACCTTGTTGGCCAGGATGATCTCAATCTCATGACCTTGTGATCCGGCCACCTCAGCATCCCAAAGTGCTGGGATTACAGGCGTGAGCCACTGCGCCTGGCCAACATCCCTTTTTAAGCATCAATTGAAATGATCATACTATTTTTATCCTTCATTTTGTTGATAAGAACCTAAGGATATTTTATAGATATACTGAAATTAATTAATCATGATTACTACAGTTTTTGAGTTAAACAGGTGAATTTAAATTATTGAAATAAAGAAGTCTATTTACACTAAATTTTAAACAGAATAATCAATTTTACCCGCATGACTTATTTTTCCTCCTAAGACTATGTAACCGTAAGAGCTGGGTTCTAGGGTCTGCCATGCTCACAACCTATCCTAGTGTCTAACAGTGTTTTCTAATTCTAACCTTTAATCGACAAATAATAATTATGAATATTTACAAGGTATAAAATATTTTGTTCCCTGCAAACATTGTGAAATGACCAGAGTATAGCATATCCACCACATCAAATATTTCTTGTGAGAACATTTAAAATCCTCTTTTGCTATTCTGAAATATAGAATTCATTATTATTAATTATAACCACCTTGCTGTGCAAAAGAGCACCAGCACTGATTCTTCCTGTCTAACTTTGTATTCACTGACCAACTTCTCCCCTCTCCCCATTCATCTCTATTCTCTGTTAACCACCATACTATGTTCTACTTCTATGAGTTTAACTTTTTTAGATTCCACATGCAAGCAAGATCATCTAGTATTTGTCTTTCTGTGCCTGCCTTATTTCACTTAACATAATGTCCTCATGTTCATCTGTGTTGGTGCAAATGACAGAACTTTCTGGGTTTTCTAAAAAGTGTAATAGTATTCTAGCATATATATATACACCATATGTTTTGAATCCATTCATCCATTTAGATAAATACTTAGGTTGTTTGCATGGCTACTGTGAATAATGGGATAAAGAAGACGGAGTTTTTTCATAGTGATTTTATGTCCTTTGAGAATATTCCCAGTAATGGGATTGCAGGATTGTATGGTAGTTCTATTTTTAGTTTTCTGAGGAACCTCCATAATGTTTTCCAAAATAGTTGTACTAATTATAATATCACTAACAGTGTGTAAGAGCTCCCTTTTCTCTACATCCTCACCAATACTTGTTATCTTTTATCTTTCTGATAATGGCCAATCTAAGAAGAGTGATGTGGTATCTCCTTGCGGTTTTAATTTGCATTTCTCTGATTATTAGAGATGTTGAGCATTTTTTTCACATACATTGTTAGACATTTCTATGTCTGCTTTTGAGAAATATCTGTTCAAGTCTTTTACCCATTTTAAAAAGAGTTGTTTCACTGAGTACTTGTATATTTTGTTCCTTGTATATTTTGCATATTAGTCCCTAATCCAATGTATGATTTACAAATATTTTCTCTCAATTACTGGGGTCTAACAGTGTTTTATGCATGCCTAGTATACCTCACATACTGGCTGAATGACTGAAAATAAATTCTTCAAATATTCTAAAGAAAACCAGTTTCGAGAAAAGGTTTCAGAACTTAACCGCATTTCTATTACCTATCAGTTTTAATGAGAAAGTATAGATGTACAAAGGGTGTCCTCTACATTATTGCCATTGAAGTTTGTTTCCTTTGTTTTGTGTGTGTGTGTGTGTGTGTGTGTGTGTTTTTTTTAGCTCAGAATCAAGATTCCTTAAGATTCTTCAATCCTTTTACTGACTTTGGCATCAAGTTTAACTTCTTGGCATGGTTTAGGGTGAGAATTAAGGCAAGTAACCTTTAGTATTCACAAGAATAAAACAATCAAACGGTTTTACTACTCCCACATAAAGGTAAGCTCCATCAAAATACAGCAAAACACCATTTATGTTCAAAACTCTCCAATGCAAGTATAGTCGAGATTTCTTAAAATCCATCTATAATCACCTAAACTTGTAGATTTGGGAAAAAGTGTTAGCCTGTGTATAGAAAATTTCCTGTATTGTCATAATTTTCCCCTTCAATAAGGATTAGTTCTACTTTATCATAAAACATTTCATTTCCTGAATTAAAAAAAAATCTTTCCAACTAAAATAAAGCTGTTGAACAAATAATAATTGCCAAAAAGTGCTAAGAACTTCAGCATTAATATGTGAAGCAGCAGCCACTGACAATGCATTGGTCGTGGGTGATAATCCAGCCAAAGACTCACTATACAAAAATAGGGAAGATGGCTCACTTTTCATTTGCTATACTAAAGAGCCATCCGTGTCCTCCATATACCTTCCAAACATATTTTCTTTTAATGACCAGAGATTAGTATAATTGCATAAAGTGACATGGGTAAACTAGAGGAATTTCTTAATCTAGTCCAAAAACCATTATTCAATATTGTTTCTTAAATAAATATCATTAATTTATTCAAATTACAAAAATACAAATTCATAAGGTACTAAACCACTACCCTACATATATATATATATATTTTATGTTCATGTAGTTCCTACATATATATTTTTAATGTTAAATATTCCTAGCCTCTATAAAATGATTTCTTGCTTTTTCCTATTATCCCTACATTTTGATTCATCTGGAACTTTCTCAAAATGATAGAAACACAATAAAAGGTATGTCTCAAAAATGTCTGATAGAGTAAATAAAATTAAAAGTGTTTTATATAAATTCTTATCTATATATTTTATTCATAAATCTCCTCCTTCCTCTGGCACAGAAAGAAATTCAGAATTTATACTAATATATGTCTGCACGACAATTGTTTAAAAAATGAATGAAACTTTCCCTTATCAGTAAAGGCATTTTAAAGATGACAGATTAGAGATTAAAAAATTTTATTTAGTCTTTGTACTTTGTACTATATTTATTTACTACTTTATATCTTAGAAAAACAAGACTTCTTAGGCAAATTTAACTCCAGCAACTATCTAGATCATATAAAGCATACCCAGTCAACTAATACATCATTTTCAAACTAAGTTATCTGATGTTCTGAACACAAAGAAGAGACGAGTAACTCACCATTCTATAATTGCTTAAAGACAAAGAGTAAAGCAATTATGAGATAATTATTTCTAAGACCGAAATCACATCAATAAGATACGTTTAGAAATTTAAAAGCAAAGCTACTACAATAGCTTTGAAGAGGATTTAAAACCTAAAGAATAGTATGCCAACGTTCCTCATCACACCGGATTTTCAGCTAACCTCAGAAGGATGACTAGGTCTGTACTAAGCTAATCGGTTCACAGGCTTAACTAGTTATTTAGCTCTGCTTCGTATTCAATTACACATATAAACTACATAATATTTAAAGAGCCTAAAATACTTATTTGTTAATCCATGTAGAGTCCACCCAGTTTACTGCTCTCAAAAATTCAGAGATAATCAAACCTGGTCTAAGGACGTTTTAATGTCAAAAAAAAATAGTATTGTCACATATGCCAGGAAGAAAACCTAACAAAAATGTTTTGCTTTATTATTTAAAGTTTTAGTTAAAAAGTTAAAAATGTCTAAAATATTAATAATGTGCTAGAAGGGCGGATAGTATATATATATCCTCATAATCACCCTCCCACATACAAGAACCAATTCCACTTGGCAATAAGTAAAAGAGACTATGTTTGCCTATCAATCTCTAATTTACTCATTATTTGCACACAACTATATAACAATAAAATGTAAACTATGGTTTATGCTGAGAATTATGGAGACTTTTTCCTCAGAATTTAAAGCAGATTAAAAAGGTTCTAAGTATAGCAGTCATTAGTTTGATTATTACATGAAAAGTCTGAAATGGATGAAAGGTTAAAAAAACTTCAACTGATTTAAAAAAAAAATCATGCCTCACCGCAATGAAGCACGGCTGATAGCTTTTATGGCAAGATTAAAATAATTAACTTACTTATTAAGTATACAAAAGGTCAATAAATTCACAAACTGTGAAAATTAAATGACATTCTAGGTTACGTATATATTCAAAACCTTAAGTCCTTATTATATATAAATACATAAAAATGTGGAAGTATATAAAAAACCCAATATTCACAGGATTACACTACAGGATGAAAAACAGGTATTTTTTTCCCCAAAGTAATACATATTAAAGAAACAGGATCAAAATAAGTAGAATCTTTACAAAACAAACAAGTGGTTAATTCTATCTCCTGCTTCTTTTTCCCTTTCTCTAATATTTTAGGGAAAGGGCATCTGAAAAGAGAATAGAAAGACCTCATCCTAGGTTGGGGGTCTTTGGGGATAGTTATTTAACAGCTGAATCCAGAAGTTTCTAGGCAAAAGGAATAGGAAAAGCAAAGATACCCTAACATTCTGCTCTGGGAGTTATATACAATTTTAAAGCATGAAAGCAGTAGGCTGGAGCTAGGTGATTACAGAGGGTCATGCAAAGAGATGGCTCTAAACCAATTTGCGTAATAGGCAGCTACTGAAAAATTTTAAACAGGAAAGAAACATCATATTTCTCTCAATAACGCATAAGAGGATAGGTTAAAAGATTATTGCTAGATTCAGTGATGCTAAGGATCTAAACAAGGCAGAAGCAGTAAAACAGGATATGACAACTACAGCTAATCAGAATAGGTAGAATATAAAATTCTGCGGGCCTGTGAAAGGGAGAGAATACCATTATTTGGCTTCTGCTTTTGTTTTTCATTTAAATACATAATCTAAGCATAAACCCAGAATCTATGTAAAGGATTCAGTGACCTGACATATAAAAAGATCTTCATTGTAGAAAACTAATGAATCTAGAAAAGAGCTTTGTAAAGTAAGCCTGCTTAAAAGAGAGATCAAAACTTTTTAGTGAGGAATAAGAACAAAAACTGGCATTTAAATAATAAAGCTAATAATTATGAAAGAAAAAAGAGTAGTATAATTGTGACTACATGCTATTAAGAATAAAGGAAAATCAAATATGAATAGTATTATATAATACAATATTCTTCCCAGCATGTCTGATCAAATCTTTAAGATCGTTTTCACTCAAGAGTATTTAAGGGCTACATCATTTTTCCCAAGTGCCTCTCTTAATCCTTGAGTGATATTCAAATCACTTGTTTACAGAAATTATCAAACCACTCTTAAAGAAAATACTGTTTGCCTATTTTCCCTTCTTGAACTGTTAACCAGTATAACTCTGCTAGAATCTAATTTAATGATAGCTTTGCAAGCAATTTTAGCAATTCTCCATAAATATCCATAAATTTCACAAAATCTAGTATGTTTTACAAGATCTGCTACTTTATTTTACAATACAACCACTCTTACCTCTTCCATAAATAAAATCCTAATGCAAACCAACATCTCCTCTCTTCTGGACTGCTACAATGCTTCCTAACTTTCCTTCCAGCTTCCAGTGTCAGGGGGTTGAGAGAGACACCGAGAGTATCTTCCCTGTCCTCCACACAGGGATCCAAATAAACATTTTAAAATCTAAACCAAATCCTGCTCAACACTATCCCATAACATTCCATCATAAGTCTTTACTTCATTCATGTGTCAATTTAAATGTCACCTCCTTGGAGAAGCTTGACTATGAAAACTAAAACAGAATCCTTTTGCAAAGCCCTCACATGCCTAATTATTCTTCCTAAGATACTACAGTTATATATCACTCAATGACATGGATACATTCTGAGAAATGTGTCACTAGGCAATTTTGTCATTATGTGATCTTAGAGTATACTTACACAAACCAGGATAGTATGTGCACCGATGTCCCACCACCATTACTGAATATCAATCATTTCCCCTACTTGATCTGCAATGCCAATATCAAGTGTCATATATTAGGTTTCTTTATGTGCCTTATTATTTTCTTATGAGATCACCGTCACATATGCAGTCCATCACTGACTGAAACGTCATTATGCAGTGCATAACTGTATTATATGTTATATACTACTTTTATGCTATGCATTGGCTTTAGTATCTCCCCCAACCTCCATACACACATCCCAAAAGGTAAGCTCCAAAAAGACAGGGACTTTGTCAGCTAGATCCAACACCTAGAATAGTCTCTAGCACATCAGAGGCATTCAATAAATAGAGCAATTAAGTAAATGCAGTATACTGTCACAAGTTCATAAACTCCAACAATCAATGAGAGACTGAGTAACAAAGATCTGGAAACAACAGATATAAAAAAAAAATTGCTACTGTTAAACAGAGAGCAGTAAGACAATGGGAATGAATCATGTTTATTAGTGAACTTTTTGTGATGTGACTTTTTCTTCCCTGTATGTACTTACATAATAAATATTCCATTGACAAAGGTCCTGTTCATATCAGAATTGAATTCTAGGCTTAAAGATCACAATATACACAGACCTAGTCATTCTCAAACGTTTTAAAGAAAGTAAAATATAGAAGAAAATCAGCTGAATTACACAGCTAAAATGATGCCAGTATCAACTAGAACTCACAAGGATTCTCTGTACTATAATTAATAGGAAAAATGTCAAACCTCTCAAGAATGCTGTTAACTAGAACATCCCTGCACCCTTTCTGTACATGATGTACCACATTAGATCCATAATAGCTTTCCTAAGCTGATAAAATTTCTGAAGGTTAGTATAGTCTACTGTAGTAGCACTGGACTTCCTGATAGTCCACATTACCCTAAAACTATTTGTCTGATAAAATTCCATTAAATCATTATCCTAAACAAATCAAAACCAAATGATTTCACGTTAAACTGTACTTAGTTTGAACATTTCAAGCATAAAAATTCAAAATTCAAGATTGAGAAAGTACATATTTCATGAAATAGAATTTTAGATCTAAAAGGGAATCACACACATTCACTATATTTTACAAATACCTACTACTAAATGAAGCCAGGTATTTATTCTAGAATATTGGGAAATGGTCATGAGGAAGACAAATATAACCCCACTCCAATACAGCATATAGGAGAATTAATTAAATTAATAAGAAGGAGTCATAAGAAAATACCAGGGAAATCTAAACTAATAGATCTATTGCCCTCATCTCAAATGTGGGAAAAGTGATCTGCCCCACAAAATTTAACGAGTCAGGGGAAAAAGTCCAAGGCTTAATTTTATCACATTTTTCCCTAGTATTACTACTTCATGTTCTCAAATTTAGATTTTTAATGTCATCTGACTTTAATTCACAAGATATTTAAAGCTATCATTACTTTAAGAAATTCATCAAACTTTTAATTCAACTGTGAATTCATAACATTATAGTATTGTACTTGCTAACTCTTCCTGGTATGAAATTCAGCACATAAGGGAAACAGATGGGCCATATAAATCTCATTTCTAGATCATGACCAAAGTAATTTCTCAGGGGTTTCATACACTGTATCGAAAAGGCTCCTAAGGACTAGACCACATGTACACTTTGTAATATGAATTCTAATCAATTGCAAGTGTGAAGCTTTGTACCTGTGTGATGGAGAAGGAGCTTCAAATTGAGGCACTGTGCTATCCTCACTGACAGGAGAATATAAGCCACTCATTTCCTGAAAGTAAAATTATTTGAATTATAGTAGACATTTCAAATACCAGATATATAAAGCAAAAAGAAGCACGATACATTCCTTTCTATTCCCAGGTTTTCATCAGTCCCTGTTTGTCACAAAATCAAATTTCTGAAGGCTTCCTCTCCAGAGTACAAAAGCAAGGACAGGTGAAAAGAGACAAACCTTTTCTATGGTATACAATCTTAAAGAACTATCAATTGTTTACTAAATATTGTTCATTAAGCCACCAAATGCAGAAAAAGATAAATGTAAATATTTTAAATGACATGTACACTATATTACATGAATAGTGAACTAGCAAATTATTAATTCAGGTGATAACCTATGGATAAATATTAAGATAAATATGACAGTAAGGTAACTGGATCATTAGGTTCAACTCTTCACACAAAAAACACCCAGGATATGTCAGTCTCTGCTTTAAATATATTCTTCACAAATATTAAGACTGAAATATTAGCTTTGTTTAATAATAATGAGTTAAATTCCATTTTTTTAATCAGTAATCCAGAATAGGCCTAATCGACCATTATATAAATTTTGTCTCTGAATCACACTGACAACCTAGCTTCCTTTTCTATGTACTATATTTTGATTATTGAAAAAATAGCAAATTTTAAAATGCCACTAAAGATGAATAATCAGGTAGAATTATTTCTGGCTAATCCAAGTTTAGCTTAATCATACAGTCAAGTAAGTGACATAAATGTGTAACAACTTAAGAATGCCACAAAGGATAGTGAACATCCACTAAATATTAAATCCATTAATCTTTAACACGTTCTATGTATCAGCAAAAGAAAATTATAACACACATAAAAAATTAAAAACACAAAGTAAATTTATTAATAAATACAGCCAAAGGCAAAAACCTCACATCATAATACCCTATGAGACTCCCAAGGATCCTCCAATAAATTTCCTTGGGTAAATTATATTAAACTGTAAATTCCCAGAATATTGGTAATGTATTCTTATATTTCTTTTTCAATTAACCTTAAGACCTAGAAATGTGCATAGTAGATATGTAAAATTAATTTTTAAAAAGCATTTTAGTGGTAATAATTGACAGTTTTAAGTTCTTACAATAGCACTCCAAGAAAACAGAGTGATTTTTTGGGGTCAATCTAATCAAGAAAAATTATGGCAATAAAACACTGTAAAACAAATTTAGACTGTATTTTATCATCAAGTGTTCAGAATGTTTTTTCTACAAAAATCCATTCTCAATTAAAATGAAAGTAACAGCTGTTACTTTCTTTGTAACCAAGACCAATCCCCATAAACTTAACAGAAAGGTGACAATTTCATGAAATTGAAAAACTGCTAAAGATGAGAGAAATTCTTGATTCCTTACTTCCACTCTCTTAATATCCTCTTCCAAAACACTTAGCTCCTTCTGGATCTGTTCCAGTTGCTGCAGATTAAATAGAGAGAGAGAGACAAAAAAAAAAAAAAGCCTAAGCCAGACCAAAATGGCATCACCATGATCATAAAATAAATTTACATGACAAACTAGGCACAAAAGGCAAATTAACAGAAGGGTTAATCATCAACAAAATACAGCTAGAAGTTCCCATTTTTAAATGCAAAGGTAGAGAACTATGTTTAAGAAAACACAATGTTGTACTTCTTTAATACAACAGTTTGATTTTACAATAAAAGTATGAGAGATGAACAATGACAATGACTTAAAAAAATACAAGATAGCCAAAGAACTTTTACATTACCTCATTTAATTGTTAACAATCAAACAGAAAAATTCAGCATGTCAGTTGTTAATGACACTTTATTTTTTCATTTTTAATAGAAATGGGTTTCACTATGTTGCCGAGGCTGGTCTTCCAACTTTTGAGCTTAAGCAATCTGCCCGCCTCACCCTCCCAAATTGCTGGGATTACAGACGTAAGCCACCGTGCCAGGCCTTTATTCACACTTCATAAATAAAGATTAGTCTGAGAGAGGTTAAATCCCCTCACTCAAAAGCAACCACAAGTTAGTATCTTAACACCTCCTTCTTAAGGGTCTTAAAAACACAGTTGAGATAATATGTTATCTTTTATATCTTGCCTATTCAATCATAGTAATCATTAAAAAACATGCCACTAAAATGCAAACATTGTAATTGTTGAATTACATTCAACAATATATTGAACCATTCCCTTTCTCCTTAGCGATTTAAGTTGCCTGCAAACTATCACATATAATTCTGGAACATACTGGTCTTTCAGATTTCATTTCATTTCATTTCATTTTCAGATTTTATTAAAAGGTTACTTCAGATTTCATTGAGAGTATTAAAAATTAAATTATTCAATCAAAAGAAAATTGCTTTCCAGAAACACTATACCAATTTAAATTTCTATCGCCAGTATGCGGCTGTCTTACTCTAATCCAGATACATCAAATGAATTTATAAAATGTAAAATATTAACAATACTTATATATTACTGATTGCCAGATATGAAAAATGAGGCACAGAAAGGTTAAATGATTTGTCCAAAATCATTCAGTGAGTAAGCAGCAGAACTGGAATTCAAATTACAGTAGGCTTCTTGTTCCAGAATTTATGCTGTTAACTACTATTCTTTCCTACCTAATGAAAATAGTACTTTATTATTTATTAATTTCTTTAATGACTGATAAGGTTGAACAGGGTTTTTTTTTTTAATAGACTTATTAGCATTAGTATCTTCTCTTCTGTGGCAATACAAGCAAAGTGGGTAATCTAATTAAAAATGTATTCATTCAACTATTTACCAGTTCTAGGCACCTTCCTAAGCACTGGTAAGAACAAGATCTAAAAACAACTGTATCCCTTTCCCTCATTGAGTTCAGTCTAGGGGAGATGGCAAACAAGAAAGCCAATAGTTGAAATACCATAGTAAATATTTTGATGATGGTATGCAACATACTGAAGGAATATAGACCACATCTAATGAAGAGCTGGTGGGGTAGGAGGAGGACAACTAAAATTTGATTGAAAATTAAATCAAATCAAAGGCTGAAGCTAAGGCAATAAATGAACTTGCTTAACATCAATCAGTATAGTCAGAAAAGATAAAAACAAAACTGTAATGGTAGGGAACACCAATGTTAAAGAGATGGGCAAAGGAAGCAGCAGCCTTAGCTATCAAGATGGGCAAAGTGGCAGCCAGAAAACCAAGGGAAATGACAGTACTACTAGAGAAATCAAAGGTTAAAAGAGTGATTTGCATTTTCAAAAGCTTTCAACTCATCTACTTTAATAAACTTCCAACCACCTTAAAACATGTCACACAATGCCACCTTAACTGAAACCCTGCTCACTCTTAAAGACACTGTCTGTCTTGAAACTCTTTCAAATAACGGCTGCTCAAATGATAAAGTCTCTAAAGCCCCAGAGTTTACAGGACTTTATTAATAGATAGGAACTCACCATTTCTACTCCATTCCATGGCCATTTCCAACAACTACTCTTCCATCCTAAAATTAGTTTTCCACCATAACATAAAAACCACTCTGTCTAGCTCATACTAAGCAGCCAAATCTTTGTCTACCCACTTTAGCCATCTATAAACATTCCAGTTATTCCCCAACATCATTGAAGCCTTTTGGTTTATGGACATTTTCAACTCCAGTGATGCTGATCTCTACTTCAGCAAAACAATCCCATAGTCATCCCTTAAACATTTTTCAGTTAACTACCTTAAAATACTCCACTCTCGAAATGTTTATTTAAGCAAATGCTTTTCTATGAGAGGTCTTTAGTATAATTGTTTTAAAAAAATGTTTAACAAGAAGAATGAGTATCTGACAAAGGTCTAATATCCAGAGTCTACAAAGAACTCAAATAAATGAAAAACAAAAAACAAATAACCCCATTAAAAAGTGGAGCTATATCTGAATTGAACCTTAGAAAGACTGAAGGAATTAAAAAAAAAAAAAAAAAACAACGGTTGGGATAGACATAAACAGACAATTCCCAAAAGGCAACATACAAGTGGCCATCACATGAGAAAATGCTCAACATCACTAATCATCAGATAAACGCTAATAAATACCAAAATGAGATACCATCTCATACCAGTCAGAATGGCTATTATTAAAAAGTGAAAAAAAATAAAAATAAAACAAGAAATGCTGGTGAGGCTGTAGAGAAAAAGGAATGTTTATACACTGCTGGTGGGAATGTAAATTAGTTCAGCCATGGTGGTGAATGGAGTTTGGAGATTTCTGAAAGAACTTAAAAGAGAACTACTATTTGACTCAGTAATTACATTACTGAGTATATATCTCCCCTCAAAAATAATCATTCTACTAAAAAGACAATGTATTTGTATGTTCGTTGCAGCTCTATTCATCACAGCAAACATTCATCAATGCCCACCATTGCCCATCAATGGTGGTCTCAATAAAGATGTGATACACAGATGCCATGGAATACTATGCAGTCATTAAAAAGAACAAAATCATGTCCTTTGCAGCAACATGGATGGAGCTGGAACTATCATCCTAAGTGAATTAACACAGGAAGAGAAAACTAAATGTTCTCATTTATAAGTGGGAGTCATCAGATACTCATAAAGATAGTTACAATAGACACCGGGAACTATTGGGGTGAGGGAGGGGACAAAGGATTGAAGAACTAACTGTTGAGTACTATGCTCACATTTCTGAGTGATGGGGTCAATCATACCCCAAACCTTAGCATCACACAATATATCTACATAAGAAACCTGTATATGTACTCCCTGAATCTAAAATAAAAGTTGAAATTATATTAAAAAAGAATTTATAATATCAATAGCCAAAAACAGCCAATATCACTTGATGATATATAATAAATAACTGAAATCAATTTTTATTCTGCTTTTGAACTTGAAATTCCAGAAAAATTTCCAATGTCACCTGAAATCTCAAAATATTAAACTCTAATGTCTTCCCTAAAAATAATGTTCCATCTGCTAGTACCCCAAAGCTTTTACTGGACAATATACCCATTGTTATATATGGAGGCTACTATATATAAGGTGACCCTCATACAACTGCCAATAATAAAACAATTTTTCCTTCAGAAACAGCAATTTTGTATGGTTCAATTGAGAAATCAAATAATAAAGGCATGGTGTTGCCCTGATAAATATACAGATAGAATGCAAAACAAAATGATACAACCTATCTATAAGAAAGTCTGACAAGGTATCAGGCAAGAAATATTAAAAAGAAAAAAATTTGGAAGAATAAAATCTGTTGAATGCACGTATTAGATTTGAGGTGTTTCCATTTCAAGATGAGAATTCTGAAGGGATTTGGAGCTGCAAGTTATATGGTGCAAGACATTTTAATACTAGTAAATAGATAAAAGATGAAGGACAACCATTTCAAGGATGTAGAAAGAAGAAATGGGCTAAATTCACTCTGCAAACATCATGACCCCAAGAAGGAGAACCTAAAACAAAAGCCTCAATATGAGTCTAAGAATATTTGAAAGATATATGAAGAAAATCAAGAAGCTGAACTGCTTTAGTCAAAGGAAAATCAATCACAAATTAGGAATGATAATAAACACCTAGATCACATTTACTTTAACACCATTACAGAGTTTAGTGTTACTTAAAATAAAAAATAAATATATAAGACAGAGAACTAAGACAATGCTATTTGATAGCATGGGAGTAAGGAACCAATAGCAAGCTCTTAACACTGGGACAAAGTCCCCCCAAAAAACTTATAGAAATATTTAATGTAAATGTAAAAAGTAAGTCTCAGAATCCCTTATGAGGATAAGAGATAGAGTCTCTCATTATTGACAATGGGTTTGGTGTAGGTAGGTTTTGTTGGTACCCATTTGACTTTCATTAGTAGGTTGATAAAGATATGCTTAAATATTAAACTCGCAATTTGAATTTTTAAATATAATTTAGGATAAATTATATATAATTGTTCCAAACTGAAAATAATACACCATTTCACTTTCAGTAGGGAAAAGCTGATTTTAAAAATCAAGGCCAGGTACAGTGGCTCATGCCTGTAATCCCAACACTTTGGGAGGCTGAGGTGGGCAGATCACCTGAGGTCAGAAGTTCAAGACCAGCCTGGCCAACATAGTTAATCCCTGTCTCTACTAAAAATACAAAAATTAGCCAGGGGTAGTGGTGGGCACCTGCACCCTAGCTACTCAGGAGGCCGAGGCAGGAGAATCACTTGAACCTAGGAGGTGCAGGGTGCAGTGAGCCAAGATTGCACCACTGTACTCCAGCCTGGACGACAGAGCAGGACTCTGTTTCAAAAAAAAATAAATAAAATAAATAAAATAATCGAGAAGCAAAACATAATATATACTAATTCTAAGAGAGTTACTACCAAAAACAAAGCATTTAGCCATACAAAGTGCACACTACAGCAAGACAAAACCCTTATAATCCCATACTATCACTCCAAAAACACACATATACTTAATATCTAGTTCCTGAAATGGCAGACCTGACTAAAAGACTAAAAGACTTTATTTAACCTTTTCATTAAGACAGGGACTCACTCTGTCATCCAGGCTGGAACACAGTGACACAATCTCAGCTCACTAAAGCCTCTGCCTCCTAGGCTCAAGTGATCCTCCCACCACAGCCTCCCAAGGAGCTGGAACTACAGGCATAGGCCAAAATGTTCCACAAATTTATTTAAAAACTAGTTTGTAGAGATAAAGTCTCACTATATTGCCCAGGTTGGTCTTGGAACTCCTGGCCTCAAGTGATCCTTCCACCTTCTCCCAAAGTGTTAGGATTATAGGCATGAGTCACTGTATCCAGCCAATATTTGTTTTAAGCTGAGAAGAAAACAGAAAAAGCAAGAACAAAACCAAATAAATAAATAATAGAGTAGTTAAGGGGCAAAATAAGATAGCTTACTTAAAAGCAAATGTAAACAAATGTCAATACCAGTAGACTGATAAGTTAAAAATATATGCTGTAATATGAAGAGCAACCACTAAAACATGATACAAAAAATTTACTTAAAAACATTACAGATAAATCAAAATGGAATTCCAAAAAAAAACTGTTCAAAAACCCATGGAGAGAAAAACAGAAAAGCAACAATAATAAAAAAAAGAAACATAAAACAAAAAATATTTCTGAGAAGAAATTCAAAAAAATAAAAAGAGAGAAAAACAAAATAAAAAATAAAATAGCAGGTTACATCATAACATTTTTATTAAATAAATGGTCTAAATACATAATTAAAAGATTGAGCCTGGCCGGGCGTGGTGGCTCACGCCTGTAATCCCAGCACTTCGGAGGCCAAGGCGGGTGGATCACCTGAGGTCGGGAGTTCAAGACCAGCCTGACCAACATGGTGAAACCCCGTCTTTAAAAAAAAATAAAAATAAAAAATAAATAAATAAATAAATAAATAAATAAAAAAGACTGAGCCTGGCAGAGTAGATTTACAAAGCATAGTCCAACCATATGCTATCTATGATAAATTCACCTCAAAGATAATGAGCCAGTAATAGGTATAACAAGAAAACAAAGATCTAGTATGAATGCAGAAAATTCTCACCACACAGTTAGCAACATTACAACGAATCATGCAACTGCAGAAAACACATTCTTTTCAAGCACAAGTATTTCAAAATTTAACCAATTACCAGTTAGTACAGCAAATATTATATTCCAAGAAAGAGAACACAACTTTGATTACAATGCAATTATAACAGAAATCCAAAACAGAAAAAACAAAATCTCAATGTTCAAGTAATAAGATACTTGTTTCTAAATAACCCACAGGCCTAAGAATAAAACATAATGAAAAAAGAAATTCTTTTAAACTAAATAATAATAAACAAAATATGATGCCAAAAGAATTAGGTACAGATTAAAAAATAAAAAACTATGGCCTTAAATGCCTACATTAGAAGAAACAATCTGCGTAATAATATGCAAATCCACCCAAGCTAACAGATTAGGTAGGAACAAAAAAGTAAAACCAAAGAAAGCAGGATGAAAATAAAAAAGAATATAAATAAAATAGAAAACAGGAAAAACAAAGTCAAAAGTTGGTTCTTAGACAAAATTCATAATTGATATATTCCTTGCAAGACCTGATCAAAAAAAAGAGAGAGAAAGAGAAAGGAACAAGCAAAATAAACAATGCCAACCCTAGCAACACTAAAAACTTAAGACTCTATTAACACCAATCTTATGCCAGTAAATCTGAAAACTGAGATGACATAAACAATGACCAGAAAAAATTTAACATATAAAAAGTGACATCTAAAACAAAAAATAAGAATATAACTGTTCAAGTAATGGATTCAATAACTTAAACCTTCTTGCAAACAAGTCACAGGTCCAGATTGCTTCTCCAGTAAGATCTTTAAACATTCAACAAAGATGTCCATAGATTACATAAATTATTTCAGAAAATTAAAAAGATGTATTTCCCAACTCATTTGATAAAGCTAGCATAATCTTTATCGAAAAACTGGACAAGATATGTGTAAGAAAAAAACAGTCTCACTGATGAACATAGATGCAAAAATCCTAAACAAAATATAAGCAAACCAGATCATACAGAAGAGGATATAAAAAATGGCCAAGTTTGGTTTATATAAAGGATGCAAGTAGGGGGACCAACTGTCCTGGTGGGGTTTCCTAAAATGCAGAACCTTCAGTGATATAACTAAGATATAAGACATCCCTGAGCCAGTCAGGATGGTTGGTCACTCTAGGTGCAAAGTTGACTGATTTTCCAATGTTAAACCAATGTAATTATTCACATTAACAGAATGAAAAGAAAAAATTGTATGGTGATGTGAGATGCACAAAAATTCTGAAGACTACTCAACCCCGTATAGAAATTTTTTTAAACTCTTAGCAAACTGGGAATAGAAATTTACTGCCTTGAGTGACAAAAAGTACCTAAAAAAAAAAAAACCTACAGAAAACATCATACCTAATGGTGACACGTCGAATGCTTTCACTTTGAGATCAGCATCAAGACTAGGATGCCCCGCTATCACCACTTCTATTCATCATTGTACCGGATGTCCTAGCCAGCAGAGTAAGACAAGAAAAATAAATGAAAGATATAAGGATCATAAAGAATGAAACTAAACTGTTATTATTTGCAGATTATGATGTGCACATAGAAAACATAAAAGAATCTACAAATAAATTAGGATTAATATGAGTTTAACCAGGTTCCTGGATATTTTTAAGAAATCTGTATGTAAAATGCCACTGTATTTCTATACACTAGCATAAGAAATTAAAGACACAGACATCATTTATAATAGCATCAAAAATGACTAAATCTAAAATAAAGATGTGTAAGAATACCCTGAAAAATATAAAAATTTTAAGGATATTTAAAAAGTCTAAATATAGAGGGAGTACCATGTTCATGGATTAGAAGACTCAATATTGTAAATACACAGTCTTCCAAATTTACCTAGTCAAATTAATCCCAATAAAAAGCATAGCAAGTTTACCATGGAAATGTACTAGCTGATTCTCAAATTTATATTGAAATGCACAGAGCCAGGAATATTCCAGACTTTAAAGAAGAACAGCAACTTAATTCAAAGACTTGTATTTAATACAATTTGGTATTGCCGGAAAGACCAGAGGAGCAGAAAAGAGAACCTAGAAACAGACCCACACATACATGAACACATGCTATATGACAAAGGTGAAACTTCAGAGTGATGGAGAAAGAATGGACTTTTTAATAAAGGATGCTTGGACAGCTAGATATCCATATGAAAATATCTCTATACCTCACATTATACACAAAAATAAATCTCCAAGTAGAGTATAAATCTAAATATGAAAGAAGAATAAAGCTTCAATTAAAGAACTATATAGAAAAAATGTCTTCATGATCACAGGTGGAAAAGACTTCTTTAAATGACACAAAAGACACTAATTATAACAGGAAAGATAAATTTCACTCTATTAATATCAGAAACTTTTGCTCATCAAATGACACCAGTAAGACAGTGAAAAGAATGCAGCCCAATCAGAGGGAAAGATATTTGTGAAAGATAGATCTGACAAAATGTATATCTACAATATATAAATATCAAACCATTAAGAAAAATCGAACAAAAAAATGTAAAAATTTTTAAACAAGTACTTCAGACACAAACACAAAAAAAATTCAAATGGCCAATAAAATTAGTACTAGGTCCTCAACCTCATCAGTCATCAGGAAAATGAAAATTACAACCATATAAAACTGTATATACCCCAAGATTAGCTAAACTGGAAAAAATCTACTGGTACCACATACTGGTAAGGACGCAGCACAACAGAAAACGCTCATATAATGCCTGTAGGAAGAATAAGTAATACAATTTGTTTCAGAAAATATTTTGGCATTATCTATTAAATCTGAAGATACACATACCCTATGACTCATCAATTCCACTTCTAAATACATTCCATATAAATATGCATAGGAACATAAATCTGGCTACACATATAAGATAGCAGTATTTTTTGTAAACAGCCCAAAACTGAAAACAACTCAAATGCCCATCACCAACAAAAATGGGACATATTCACTTAATGGAATACTATACAACAACAAAAATCAATCAACTACAGTCACATATAACCATATGGATGAATCTTAACATTTAGTTGAATGAACACGACAGGAATAAAAGATTACATACTGCACAAGCACACTTATATAATGCTCAAAAACAGACAGATATATGGACACTCAGGTAGCAAAACATTAAAGAAAGGCAAGAAAGCACCATTTTGGGATATTGGTTACCTACTGGGCCACAAAGATGGCTGCAATCCAAAAAGGGTAGTAATGAGGCTTCAGGAGTTCTAGCAGTATTCTATTGTGTTTACAATGGCGTTTATACATATGGTCACTCTACTATAATTCTTTAAACTATAAATTTGTTTTATATACTTTTCTGTGTTTTTCATATAAAAATGATTTAAAATTTGATTTACTAATATTCCCAATAAAACCAAAAGAAAACAAAGACTCATCAAAAAGATCCTGTTAGAGTAAATTAAATGGGTATCAAAAATGTCAAAAAGTATATTTTAAAATCAAATCAAATGAAATAGAGGGGAACCATTCAAATGCTGGTACAAATGAGCACAGCCAAGACTGGCTTTTACATGGAACCCAAGGCCCTTTTATTTAATCTGACCATGAAGGAACACTAACATGTTCATTTATAACTATTAGAAGCTTTAATAGGCAGGTTCTAAGATGGCCTCCAAAGATCCCCACTTCTTAGTAATCACACCTTTGTGCAATTCTGAGTGTGGAATGAACCAATTATTTGCTTCTAACAAACAGAAAACAGAGAAAAGTTTTTGAATATAATTTCCAGGATGAAGTTACAAAGAGCAGTGACATCTGTCTTCAATACTCTCTCTTCCTTTCTTACTTGTTCCTTTTGAGGGGTAGCCAGCTGCCACATAGTGAGCTATCCTATGGAGAAGCCCATTTGCCAAAAAATTGGTATCTCCTTCCAAAAGCTGATGAGTGAGCTTGGAAAGTTCCTATCCCAGTCAAACCTTGAGATAACTGTTACCTTGGCCAATACCATAATTGCAGCTTGGTAAGAAACACAGAGCCAAGGCATCCTGCTATCCTGAATCAAAATTCTAGACCACATATATTAAATTTTTAATGTTTCAGGGCATCAAATTTGAGAGTAATTTGTCACACAGCAGTAGATAACTAATGCAAAAGCCTATTATGTACCTCGCACTTTCCATTCTCTTAATATTCTAAACAGAGTCAGTAGGAAAAAATAAAACTGAAAATTAAATGGCCCTAAATTACTAGCCAGTTTTAACAGTGGAATACTTATTATCCAAATGAGTTAAATGAATCTTAATATTAAATCCAAAAAGGGTATTTAACTTCTTTGATTGGTATATATCAATGTCTAAACCTACACTCATCAGAACTCCAATTAAAAGTTACAAATGAAATCACAAAGTTAATTTTCAAAGTCTGAATGTTAATCTTAGAAAAACAAACTCAAATGTAGCAATTTGCCTCCTGGTAAATCTGTATATTACTTGAATAAGTACAAGTATATAAACTGTATGACAGGTCCTAAGATCTTTAACAATTATATTCATTTTGAGGATTAAACACGCAAACAGACTTACATCCAAGAATAAAATATAACCACTCACTTCATTCTGTCTGCACTAAAACATGAGGTATTAATCAACTATATTTTCTAGACTAAAACTTGTTAAAATCATAAAGTACCTAATTCCAATTATTGTGAAATCCATGAAATTTAATCAAAGTAATAAATGTTTAAAATTTGTTAACAGTTTCCAGGAATTTCTTGTGTAATTAAAATTAAAATACTAAAAGTCACTCAATCATAGATATATTAAAATCAAGAAAACCGAAATGTATTAATGACCATAAAATCACTGTATACTGGAAGCACAAATATCCAGAAATATTTGGAACTAGTATGCTTCCTGGATAACTCTCCTACTACAATAAAATGTGGTCCAAGAGAGAGAAAAAAATCACTAGGATTACATTAGATTCAAACCAAAATCAAGCAAAAAAGTTCTACAGCACGATTCACCCAGAAGTTTAATATCAAAAATATAAGAACACTATGCCAAAGCTATAAGATCAAAGTTAATATCACAGAAGGTATTGTGGGAGGCCATGGGCCACCACATCAGAGAAAGGCCAAATGAAGATCACATGGAAGAATTAATGTTGGGAAGGAATTCTCCAATCTCTCTCCAATTTCTGCATATCTTGTGATGGCTTTTGTTCTAAATTATCTTTCCAAGAATGTTTATACAGCAAAAGGCTGGCAAGACAGAAATAGTGACTTATTCTGGGGGCAGAGAGTAGATTTGTTTTCTGACCAATATAATAAAAATCATGTCTTCTGGCAGTACCAACATTGAAGAGGTTTGCCAGCAACCCCTTTTAGAAGACTGGGGTTTCCTAGTATGAGGGTTCCTTTGCTATAACACAAACAAATCCATTGTGTGTGCAGCATCCACCTAGACCCATCTCCACACTGTCACATGTGGGACACAGGGGTCAGAAGGAACTGATGCAAAGATGAAGCTGATGCTATCAAATGTCCCATGAGTAACAAAATCTTTTATTTCCAGTTGTCTCAGGTCTTCCGCCAGCATCGATGAAACCGAGGAAAGTTAACTTGTTAACCTGCTAAAAGGGTAAAAAGTTTCAGACCCTTCACAATGTTTAACAGTTATATGCTGTATCCTTATCATATGAGAGACAATGTCAAGTCTAACAATTTGTGGCAGGCATCAGGAGACCCCTATAGAAGCAATGAATAATACTGAAAACCTCAGAGGCTAATGAAAACCATTAGGTTTCATAAAAATAGTTTAGGACACAGATGATAACTAGTGACTTCATTTAAACTCCAAGTATTTAAGATTTTAACTGTTAATTTCATTGATTGATTTACTTATTCATTATCAGGTACTTTCTTATGTACTGAATATCATTCTCAATGACTTCAAAGTCTAAGACAGAAACATGTAATTCCATGTAAGATATTTAGCCTTGATCCTCAAAGTGTGGTCCAAGGACCAAGAACTTCAACATCACTGAAGCTTGCTAGAAATGCAGATTGTCAGGCTCCAACAGAGGCTCCCTTAATCAGAGCATGCGTTCTAGCAAGAGCATCAGGCAACTTTCATGCACATTGACGCTTATACTGCGCCACCAGACATCTGAACAAATGAATGACTGGACATCATCTTTCCCACCCAAAAGAAAAAAAAAACCCTAAGAGATAGAAGTAAATCTTAAATTTATAATAGATAATGTTTGTTAGCAGGCATATTTAAATCACAAGTAAATTACCAACAGTTGAGAATAAGAAAAATATACTCAAAAAACAATATAAAGAATATTTCATCATCCAGTAAAACATCTCTATTTATTTTCAAAAAGAATAAAGATAGCCCAGAACACAGCACATAATGGACAATTTACACATTTTTAAATGAGTAAAAAGTATCATCATTAGACAATTCTTAACGTAAACATACCAGGTTCCAGCCAGTTAGAAATTTTTTTTTTTAAGTTTTCAAAGTAATTTTACCATGCTATCCAGAACACAGGATTTTGACTATTTAATTTTCCCACATTCTGTATAAGTGTGAAATGATTGAGAAATTTTATAAATGTTAAATTAGAATATGCTCACTATAAAATTGTTGATACAAAATTGCTTTTAAACTATCCTCCATGAGTTAGACTTCCCAAGTTCTAAATAGGTTGCGATCTTTTTAGTTGTTTTTGCCCACATGCATTTTTACCATAAGAAAAAAACTATGTCCTACTTAAGGCTTTATAATCTAAATTTTCTTAAGTTTTCTTTTCTTTTCATGGTGAAGGGTACTGTTATTTAATAATTCTATTTTCAACTCTTTATAGCTTTTAGGTAAGTTATTGTAGTCAATCTTACTGATAACTTTTCAGTACATCTCCACAAAATGATTTTTTAAATATCAAGTTGTAAAAAAAAAAAAAAAAAGAAGTTAAAGTAAGAAAGCGTAAGGAAGCCTCCTAAAAATTCAAATGCTGTTAAAAATACTTAAAGAAATTTGTTTAGCCTGAAATGCTTTTACAAAATGGGAACAGTTAGCAATTGTAAATAAAACATTATGTAAAACACACAAAATAATATACCTCTCTCTTATTTCTTCTTGCAACCTTGAGGAATTCCATAAGAATCTGTAGTTGGGCTGCATGAGATTCCTACAATAGAAAATTATAATTGTTCTTTTAAAAAATATAACTGAGTTGAAAGTTTTCTTTAACACCATAGTATAACCAGTATGAAGCAACTTTATGCACCCATCTAAGTTAGTCTATTACTGCTATTTAATCAGTTTTTCCATTTGCTAACTGGCATTAAAAAATCAATTTTCTGCAAAACTAACTAAAACTAACTTTGAGAAACAGGTGTTCTAGATTACATCCCTCATCTAACATGCTGAAAAATCTTTTCATGGATAATAGCAATTCTATTACCTGACTCCTAGCCTTCTCTTCCTCAACTAAAGTAATAAAACATCAAAAAAAATTTACGATGGAAGTAACATAGCTTACAGACACTAAAATCACTTTCTTCATGAGAACTTCATTTGCAGAAGTAAGTGTAATTAATAGAGATAAACCTGTACCTTTCGGAAGTCAAATTTACTATTTCTAGTTATTACCTATTTACTCACAGATGTGAGAACACATTTCTATGGAAGATGTCAGGCAAAATCAAACATCTGAAAACAAAAAAATTTAATGTAATCAAGTGGGCAGCTTGGGGGTTGGGAGAAGGGTGCAACTTAAATTGGTCATTGAAACAAAGATAGAACAGATATATGAAAGCGTAATAAACCTTGACATCTTCTGGGCAGCAAAACATAAAAATACAAGTATATATCTTTTACTGTTAAAATTCACAAGAAGAACCAGGAATTCCAGGTGAATCTGATAAAAATATACAAAAAGGATATCAAAAGCTAAAAATATCAATTAGAACATGATGTTTGTTTATGAACAAACATCATTCTAATTTTTTCTTATATAGTTGAAAGGGAGAATAAAAAAGCCCAGTGGAGCAATTTCAAAACAAGCAAAAATATATGAATAAAAAAGATTAATAACACTTTAATTTGCCTGGCTATGCAAGAGAATTACCTGGGGCATTTGTTAAAACAGACACTGGGTCAGATTTTTAAAATTCTGATTCTGTTGCTCTAGAAAAGGTGCCAGTAATCTATGTTACACAAGTGCCCAGATGATAACAAGCAGCCAATTAAAATCTGAAGAATCACTAAGATATATATAACACATACTACAAATACTACAAATAAGCTTGACCACCTCACACCCACTTCTAGAGTCTATCTCTCTTGCAGATCTTTTGATTTTAAAAGAAGAGCGGCAAAACAGATCAATGAAATTTACAAGTCAAGGCAAATAAGGAGAGATGAAATATGAAGTGACAATCACAATAGGATACTCCAATTTAAAAAATATAACTGAATTAATATGTTTTACAACTTAATAAATTTCCAAACATAGTATCATGAAGACTGAAATTTTTTCTTGCATAACAAACTGACTGGACCTTAGACCCATTCTTCCCAAGTGAGTTAATCTGTCACACAGAGCAAACTCACAGGGCTCTTTCTCAACGGTGATGATAAAGCATCCAAGTCTTCCACATCATTCTTGGGATTTCTGTAGACTAGTTATCACTATCTACAGATTATTTGTCTAGAGGGCAAAGACCACACATTTATATAAAAAGTAACAACTTTATACAAAAAGTAACTCCAAGCTAATAAAGTGACAGTTCATTTACAAAGGAAGTGTACAAACTATCTTCAAAATTATAAATTTAAATACTTCATTTCAATCTATTAACTAGAATATGTAAATACGACAAGAATGCAATTGATTTGTAGAAAGGAGAAGGGGAAGTTCTCAAAATGTCAATGTAAAAGGAGAGTGGGGCCAACTACATACACCAGGAATTCACCCCATGACACTTCTTCTGAAGTTTAACCTTTTTAAAGGAAGAATTTCAAGAAAGGAGATAAAAGGCAAATGTGAAATTATAATTTCATATGTAAATATGAAAGAAAATATTAAAAAAGATAGTGAAAGAATAAAAAAAGAATGCTTTAAAAAATGGAAACAGTATAACCAATTATACCAAAATATCAAGCCATATATTGTTCTATTAGAACAAGTGCAGAATTTAACATGAAAGTAATTCCACTACTAAAAATAGAACTCCAAGAAGCCAGTTCTCTAAACATTTTTTACAATTGTCAAAACTTCCAAAAAATATATAATGATCATTTATCCCAATTCTCCCATTTTTGGATAAGGAAGTACGTAAGAAAAAGAACAAAGGGAAACGTATTTAGAAAAAAAAAAGAAATATACATATTTAAAATCTTACTGTCTACTCTCAGTACTCTTTACAATACAGTAAGTTTTTGTTACACTTGTCTCATCTGGTTCAGTTAAGTGTCTCAAGAGGGAGCGTATCTGCCATGTGACATGAAATACGCTTCAAATTTTTATAGAACATTGGTCTTCTTTATTTTCCTATCCTTCTTTGCAATTAAATTCTGTTGTATTCTAAAAGAAAAAATTATCCCTTTTATGGAAATGGGATAATTTCATATATTAGGCTGATTACAGCCTAATATAATTCTGATTACAGCCTAATATAATTAAATTTGTGAATTGTGTATTAAATTCTTCCTGTTCCAATTCCATGCTTTAGTATCCTTCTGTTATATGGCAAGTTAGATGTCTTTCCAACTGGGAGAAAATGCACTGGTCAAAACTATGTAAATAACCAATGTAACTGATTTTTACATATTTCACTATAAATGAGTAATTTGGTCCTTAGAGGTTTAGTCAGCATGAGTTCATCTTCCCAGTTCAGTTCACTCTACAATAGTTTCTCAAGAGAAGAACAACTGGCATTTTGAGGATGAACATGTGTTTTTGCATAAGACTTTCCAAGCAGAATGGCATAGGTAAGTTACTTAGAAATAGAATTGTTGGTGCAATCCTAGCACTGTGGGAAGCCAAGGAAGACGGATTTCATGAGCCTAGGAGTTCAAGACAGCCTGGGCAACATGTGAAATACTGTCTCTACAAAAAATACAAAAACTAGCCGGGCATAGTGGCGTTTGCCTGTGGTCCCAGCTACTTGGGAAGCTGAGATAGAAAGACCACCTGAACCTAGGAAGGTCAAGGCTGCAACGAGCAGTGATCATGCCACTGCACTCCAGTCTGGGTGAAAGAGTGAGACTCTCTCTCATAAAAAAAAAATTAACTCTAAAAAAATATATATATATCTATATATATAGAGAGAGAGACATATATATATATGTGTATATATATAGAGAGAGAGCAAATTAACTCTAAAAATATATATATATATCTATATATATATAGAGAGAGAGAGACAGATATATATATATATGCATATATATATAGAGAGAGAGAGAGCAAGCGGCAGTAAATAAAAACAATTAAAAATTGAAAAGATTCCTTCTAGAAAGTTGGTATGAGGGACTGGGAGTGATAGACTAAGGACTGCTGATGATATTTGCTATAAACCTAGTTAATAATGTCATGACATTGTAAATTAGAAGTATTTATCACTTAGGCTTTTTTTGTTTGTTTTGTTTCTTTTGAGACAGAGTCTCACTCTGGCACCCAGGCTGGAGTGCAGTGGCACTGTCAGCTCACTGAAGCCTCCACCCGCTAGGTTCAAGAGATTCTCCTGCCTTGGCCTCCCGAGTAGCTGAGATTACAGGGGCGCATTACCATGCCCGGCTAACTTTTGTATTTTTAGTAGATACTGGGTTTTACCATGTTGGTCAGGCTGGTCTCGAACTCCTGACCTCCAGTGAACTGCCTTCCCTGACCTCCCAAAGTGCTGTAATCACAGGCATGAGCCAGAGTGCCATGCTTAAAATTCTAACCAAAAAAAACCCTATATAACTTTATGAGTATTCCCCTACTTGGGTTCAGATTTCCTATCTATAAAATGTGCAGGTAACATTTCACAAACAGGAGTCATCATGCCATACTTTACATAGCTTATTACCATTATTTAGGTAATAATTTTTCTCTGGATCAATATGGTATTTTCCTTAAATCTACTGTCAACATAAAACTTCAAAAGGCTATTCACTTAAATAGAAAACAGACCTCAAATAGGGGTACAGATATATCTGAGAATGTATGAAGATCTTCCAAAGTGTATGTGTGGACACAGAGGGTTTTATGAAATTAATTCCCAAATTCTCCACTATCTACCTTTTCTTCTTCTAAAACATGTCTGCTCACAAAACATCACTCCAGTTCTCAATTCTAGCCTCTTTCATCAAATTTTCTATTCTCATTTTGTACAGAGGGTTGTAAGGAAGGGATGGCAGCAAGGCAGGCAGGCTTGTCACTTATCTTTTACCCACCCAAAAGTTTACTTTGATGTATGTCCCTGGGGTGTAAAAGTCTCTGGAATAACAAAATAAGGCAATAAAAAATACTGCAGTTTGGAAAAGCGAATGACTCTAAAGACTAGATAATAAACCCTTTTATAAGTCAGGTAGTTTCCAAGTCTTTGTAGTGAAAAGAATGAATACTAGTGATTTTTGTACACTGATTTTGTATCCTGAGACTGCTGAACTTGTTTATCAGCTTAAGCTTTTTGGCTGAGACTATGGGATTTTCTAGATATGGAACAACATCATCTGCAAACAGAGATAATCTGACTTCCTCTCTTCCTATTTGGATGCCCTTTCTTTCTTTCTATGTTTGACTGCTCCGGCCAGGACTTCCAATACTATGTTGAATGAACAGAAGTGGTGAAAAGGGCATCCTTGTCTTGTGTTGGTTTTCAAGGTGAATGCTTCCAGGTTTTGCCCGTTTAATGATGTCAGCTGTGGGTTTCTCATAGATGGCCTTTATTGTTTTGAGTTATGTTCCTTCAATACCTAGTTTATTGAGAGTTTTTAACATGAAAGTGAGTTGAGTTTTATTGAAAGCCTTTTCTGCATCTATTGAGATGATTATGTAGTTTTGTCTTTAGTTCCGTTTATGTGATAAATCACATTTACTGATTTGCATATGTTGAACCAGCCTTGCATCCCAGAGATAAAGCCTACTTTATCATGCTGGATAAGCTTTTTGGTGTGCTGCTGGATTCAATTTGCCAGTATTTTGCTGAAGATTTTCGCATGGATGTTCATCGATAATATTAGTCTTAAGTTTTCTTCTTTTGTTGTCTCTGCCAGGTTTGGGTATCAAGATGATGCTAGCCTCACAGAATACTTAGGGAGGAGTCCCTCTTCCTCAATTTTTTGGAATAGTTTCAGTAAGAATGGTACCAGCTTTTCTTTGTACAGCTGGTAGGGCTATTTATTATTGATTTAATTTTGGAGCTCTTTACTGGTCTGTTCAGGGATTCAATTTCTTCCTGGCTCAGTCTTGGGAGGGTGTATGTGACCAGGATACCCAAAGGAATATAAATCCTCCTATTATAAAGGGACATGCAAATGTATGTTCACTGCAGCACTATTTACAGTAGCAAAGACATGGAATCAACCTAAATGCCCATCAATGGTAGACTAGATAAAGAAAACATGGTACACATACACCATGGAATGCTATGCAGGCATAAAAAAGGAGGAGATCACGTCCTCTGCAGGAACATAAATGGAGCTGGAAACCATTATCCATAGCAAACTAACACGGGACCAGAAAACCAAATACCGCATGTTCTCCCTTATAAATGAGAACTAAACGATGAGGACACATGAACACATAAAGGAGAACAGCACACACTGGGGCGTATCTGAGAGTGGAAGGTGGAAAGATTAATATAATTAATGGATACTAGGCTAATCTATAATTAAAGATTAAAATCATTAATGGATACTAGGCTTCATACCTGGGTGACAAAATAATCTGTACAACAAACCCCCATTACATATGTTTACCTATATATAACGAATCTGCACATGTACTCCTAAACTTAAAAGTTAAAAAATACAAAAATGCTGAAAGGATATAAAACTAGAAGATGACAGTATTAGAAGGAAAACTGAAAAATCCATAATCATATTACTAAATTAATATACTTTCCTCTGCATTAAATAGGTTTTTATTTTTAATTAATTTTAACAGAAAATTTTAAATAGAAAGGTATTAGACATAAAAAACATAAAGAACCAAAATATTAGACATTAAGAACATAAATCCTTGAAACAATTTCGGAACACACATGCTTCAAAGCAAAGGATGAATCTTTACAAAAAGTGACAACAGTTCATAAAATGAGTGACTGAGATTTGGAAGAAGTGGCATCACTGAGACAACACTATCACAACACAAAACACTTCAGTTAAAAAAAAATTAGTGTTTAATCCTCTTCAGATTAAAATGTAAAAGGTTACTTCCACAGTAACAAACAAAGGGATAAACCAAAAATGCCTACTATTCTTCAAAGCCAATGAACTGAAATTAACTCAAGCAGCGATTAAGCCCCAACTAAGCTAAATTCCTGACTAAAACCAAAAAGGTCAGTCTCTCATCCTTGCTCTTAAAAAAAAAGAAAGACCATACAGAAAAAATATATTAACTATTTTAGTCTCTATATCACTCTTATTTTAAGAGACAGGGTCTAGCTCTGTGCCAGAGCTGCAGTGCAGTGGTATGATCATAGCTCACTGTAGCCTTAAATTCCTGGGCTCAAGGGATCCTCCTGCCTCAGCCTCCCAAAGTGTTTACACTCTGTATGACCTGAATAAAGACTATCTAGGATACAATGAAAAAAAATTACAAGACATGCAAAAAGTAGAAACATTAAAAAAAAAAAAAACAGGCAATAAGAGGAAATACACAGATAATCCAGGTGCTAAAATGAGCAACAAAGAACTTTAAAATATTACTGTAATTATTAAAGAATTGTGGACAGTAGACAAAATGAATAAAAAGATGAAGAATTACAAAAATGAAAAAGAACAAATGAGAATCCTACAAATAAAAAATATGACTAAAATTTTCAAAATAAAAAATTGGATGAAATTAAGAGCAAAGTAGACATAGTAGAGGAAAGGAATAATAAACTCAAACACAGTTCAATACAAATTATTTAAATTCACAGAAAAAAAGTAAAAATAAGAATAGCACATCAGAAGTCTACAAGATAGCATGAAACATTATAACAATATCTGGCTAGAAACCTACAGGGAAAGGAAAGAGAGCAAAGGGCTGAAAAAATAATGGCTCACCATGTTCAAAAATTAAATTCTAGGCACTGAATTTGTTCACTCCCAAAAAACAAAACAAAACAAAAAACAGATCCTCTTGTTCCCACGAAACCCATGAAGGATAAATATAAAAATAATAAAATGTAGGAATAACAAAGTCAAATTGCTGAAAACCAGTAACAAAAAGAAAATCTTAAAAGCAGCTAGAGGCCAGATGCGGTGGCTCATGCCTGTAATTCCAGCACTTTGGGAGGCCGAGGCAGGTGGATCATGAGGTCAGGAGTTTGAGACCAGTCTGGCCAACACAGTGAAACCCCGTCTCTAATAAAAATACAAAAAATTAGTGGGTATGTAGGTGTGTGCCTGTAATCCCAGCTACTCAGGAGGCTGAGGCAGGAGAATCACGTGAGCCCCAGAGGCGGAGGTTGCAGTGAGCCAAGATCATGTCATTGCACTCCAGTCTGGGCAACAGTGCAAGACTCCATTTCAAAAAAAAAAAAGCAGCTAGACAGAAAAAAGATATAAGGACATACAAGCTTCAGAAAAAGAACAGTAAAAATGACTACTGATTTTATCAGAAACAAAAGAATAGTACAAATATCTTTAAAGTGTTTTAAAGAAAACCCAAAGCTTCTATACAGACCAAACGAATCTGCTTTACAGGAAACAGTAAAGAAAGGTATACGAGTGAAAGGTCAATCAGCCAGATGGATGCCCAGAAAATCAGCTAGATGGATGCAAGAAAAAATGAAGAGCATCTGAAAAGGTAAATATTTGGGTAAATAAAAGAAAGGGTCTGGTGGAGTTTTTATTTTTTTGTATCATATCTTCAAAAGCCAAAATAACAATGTTCGGTGGGATTTACAACATGCTCTAAACCAAAAGAAAGTGGAAGTTTAGTAAACTGAGTTACTGTAATGTTTTACATTTTCCTTACAGTGGTACATACCATATATTCAAGATTGACTGTAAACATATTGTCCTTGAAGTAGCATATCATAGACTGTATGGGAGAAAGGGCCTTTTGTTGTATTTAGAGAAAACACTAAAATTACAATAAAAAGAAGTATGTGAAGAATAGAGAAGATAAAATGGAAAACTGAAAACTCAATGATGTCTAAAGAAGGCAACAAAGGAGTAAGAGGTGATAAAGAACAGAAGGGAGAAATGGAAAACAAATACCGTGGTGTAGACTCAAACCTAGCCATATCAATAACTGTATTAAATGAAATTAAAATGGACATGAGTACTTCAAATTCAATGCACTTATTAGACTGTGTTTTTATAAAGAAAAGAAAAAAAAATACTTACCTACTTTAAAGACATACTTTATAAGGACAATGACCAATGACAGAATTAAAGTACAAGCATGAAGAAGACTATAATATGGAAACATTAACTATAAGTAAGGTGCTGTGGCTGTATCATTATCAAACAAAGTAGGCTTCAGAACAAGAAAAATTTCCAACAATAAACATATCCATTTCATAATAATAAAGGAGATGATTCATTCAGAAGATATAAAAATTCTAAACATGTATAAACTTCACCTAATGATGGCTTCAAAATACATGAAGCAAAAATTACCAAAAAAGAAAAGAAAAACAGAGAATCAAAATTATACACATTCATGAGCAACTGACAGAGCAAGGAGAAAAAAAATTAACTGGCCGGGCGGGGTGGCTCATGCCTGTAATTTCACCACTTTTGGAGGCCAAGGCAGGTGGATCACCTGATGCCAGGAGTTCAAAACCAGACTGGTCAACAAGGTGAAACCCCATCTCTACCAAAAATATAAAATATAAAATATAAAAATTAGCCACACACAGTGGTGCGTGTCTGTAATGCCAGCTACTCAGGAGGCTGAGTCAGGAGAATCACTTGAACCTGGGAAGTGGAGGTTGCAGCTAGTGGAGATCGTACCACTAAACTCCAGCCTGAGCAACAAAGAGAGACTCCATCTCAAAAAATAATAATAATAACAATAACAATAATATTAACCAATTCTACATAATCATATTTATAAAGTATTACAATGAATAAAAGCACTGTTTTCAAATACAAGTGGAATATTTAAGGAAACAGATTATGCTGAGCTACAATGAAAATCACAATCAATTTCAAATGACTAAACACATGCAAATTGAGCTAAGAGATATGTAATTTGAATTCCCAAAGTGAAAGAGGTGACAAAAAGATATTTGAAGACATAATGGCCAAAAATTTTCTAAATCTGAGGCACATTATAAATCTACAGATCTAAAAAATTCAAAGAACACCAATAACAAAGAATACAAAGGAGGAAAAAAAAACCCTATTGCAAGGCACATATAATCAAAATGCTTACACCCATAAAAAGAATATCTTAAATTGGGAGAAACACATTTCATTAAGAAGATAAAAGATAAGAATGACAGCACACTTTTCATCTGAAATAATGCTAGAAGACAGTGGAGTAACATTTCTTTAAAAGTCAATCTGGAATTTTAAACATACATAGGGAGTACCTTTCAAACACAAAGGTAAAATAAAGACTCTGTCAGACGTATAAAAAAAATAATTTGCCACCAACAGTCCTCCACTAAAGAAATGGTAAATGATGTCCTTGATGCTGAAGGAAAATGCTAACAGATAGAAATTGATCTACACAAAAGAATAAAGTACACCAGAAATGGTAAATAAATGGGTAATGTAAGACCTTTTAGAAATCCCCATAATTTAACAATTAATAAAAATGTATTGTGAAGTATATAACATATTTAGAAGTGAATTATGTTGACAAAAAATATTACAATGGCCAGGAGAGAGAAAATGAAAGTATACTGTTTTTAAAAGTTCTTATAAGATAAAGTAGTATAATACTTTAATGTAGAATGTGGTAACAATTATATTAAAAACTCTAAAGCAACCATTAAAAAGACAAAAAATTTTAAGTGATGAACCAACAAAGTAGCTAAAATGGAATCACCTAAAATCATGTAGATTATGTTCTCCAACTATAAGGTAATTCAACTAGAATTCAATTAGTAAAATATACACTTGGCAAAGTAGCAATATCCAAAATACAAGAACACACACACATACAAATCAGTAAGAAAAAAGACAACTGAGCTATCAGGAGATGGATACAGAATATGAATAGGTAATTCATCAAATAAAAAATAAAGATGACCAACTAAAAAAATTCTCAGTTGTACTAGTTATTATAGAAATGTATTTTAAAAACACACATACACACACACAAACAGCATTTGATATTTATCAGATTGGCAGTAACTAAAACACAGAAAATACCAAGTGTTTATGTGGCACAAACCCACAGAATGGCAATTTGTCAATATCAAATATTTAATAAGGTTAAAATGTGCAGATATACCCTGATGTGAGCACAAGAAGAAATGTGTACTAAATGCACTACTGACACAACTAAGAATTGAGAAGACCCTATATGCCCATCAATAGAGTAATTATTATTATAATTATATTATAATTACATTTATCAACATGAACCTCAAAAGTAAACAGGTATATTTCAAAAGGATAACTACAATATGAAACCCTTTATATAAACCTCTAATTTATTTGTTTTTATTTTTTGAGATGGAGTTTCGCTCTGTTGCCCAGGCTAGAGTGCAATGACACGATCTCAGGTCACTGCAACCTCTGTCTCCCGGGTTCAGTCAATTCTCCTGCCTCAGCCTCCCAAGTAGCTGAGATTACAGGCATGAGCCATCATGTAAGCTAATTTTTTTGTATTTTTAGTAGAGACGGAGTTTCTCCATGTTGGTCAAACTGGTCTCGAACTCCTGACCTCAGGTGGTCTACCCACCTTGGCCTCCCAAAGTGCTGGGATTACAGGCGTAAGCCACGGTGCCCAGCCATAAATCTCTAATTTATATAATACTTTATATGGTTGTAGATAACTAACATACATAAGAAACACATACACATGCTTGAGAAGGATTCTTGCCAACTTCATATGGTGCTTACTCTGGGAGAAAGGAATGAGATGAGAGGGCTTTAAGTATGAAAATATTTAATTCGCCAAGTCAGATCTAAGACATACGGCAAAATTTTCACATTTATTAAAACTAAGAAGGGGTATGCCAGAGCCCTATATTATCTCCTGTACTATTCTGTATGCTGGAAAGATTCAGGTTAAGTAATAATGAAAAGAAAGCAATAATGTAAAAAAAAAAAACTATGACAAGAATTTTGCTTCTGACCTTGCTCCCTCTTCAGAAATAATAGGAAAGAACCTGTAATCTAATAAGACAACTGTGTTTCTTCAATTCCAAGCCAAAAAGGAAGGAAAGACTAATGCTGGCATATCAGAAGGTAGAAATAAGGTTACCAGTTCTCACTTTCACTATGTAATTATCTGCTTTCGATGCGGTAGCCCACACACTTAATTTTTTTTTAACTTTAAGTTCCAAGTCACAAGTGCAGAATGTGCAGGTTTGTTACCTAGGCAATACCACTCAGGACGTAGGAATGGGCAAAGATTTCATGACAAAAACACCAAAACCAATTGCAACAAAAGCCAAAATTGACAAAAAGATCTAACTAAAGAGCTTCTGCACAGCAAAAGAAACTGTCATTAGAGTGCACAGGCAACCTACAGAATGGGAGAAAAACTTTGCAATCTACCCATCTGACAAAGGTCTAATAATCAGAACTACAAGGAACTTAGAAAAAATTTACAGTAAAATAAAATAAAATAACCCCATCAAAAAGTGGGCAAAGAATGTGAACAGATACTTCTCAAAAAAGACATTTATGTGGCCAAAAAACACATGGAAAAAAGCTCAACACCACTGATCATTAGATAAATACATGTCAAAACCACAATGAGATACCATTTCACATCAGTCAGAATGGCAATTATTAAAAAGACAAGAAACAAGATGCTGGTGAGGCTGCAGAAAAATAGGAACACCCACACACATCTTTAAGCATGCCTATTATGAAGTAGTCCAGAGAGCCTCTCTCTTACCACCTTCTTTGGGGGTGGAGGGATTAAAAATTACAGTTTTCTCCTAAAGTAGAAAAGAAAGGATCATTAGCTGAGTTACATAGGAAGGAATCGGATTCAGACTTGCAAGCAATCATTCTGTTTTCAGCCCTTACTCTAACAGATATCTGATAGTCCCAATCCCAGGGCCTCTGCTCCGTAACATAAATAGGGTCAGTTCTTAGCTTTCTCCCTATTGCTGGTTTAGCATTCAGTTTCCTCAGATCTGCTAATCTATTTCCTTTTGTCCATCTGTTTCACAGCTTACAAAATATTCCTGAAAATGTATCTTCTCTCATTTTTATTTTTTTGTGTCTTTAAAATCCCTAATTTACTGTCATTTTCATCGCTTCCAAAGGGAGCAAGGTAAATGCCTATGTTCAATCTCTCATAAAAAGTCATTTTAGGGCTGGGTGCAGTGGCTCACTCCTATAATCCTAGCACTTTGGGAGGCTGAGGTGGGAGGATTGCTTGAAGCTAGGAGTTTGAGACTATCATAGGCAATATAGTGAGACCTGTATCTACAAAAAATAAAAAATAAAAATAAACTAGTCGAGTGATTTAAAAATAAATTAGTGGCTTGGATGGGAGGCTGAGCCAGGAGGATCACTTGAGCCCAGGAGGTGGAGGATGCAGTGAGCTGACTGTACCACTGGACTCCAGACTGAGTGAGAGAGAGAGAGACCTTGTCCCTTAAGGAAAAAAAAAAAACCTTTTATATCATTTATCACTATGTGAAAATACCTGCTTTACTGATTTAGTTCACACACACACACACACACACACACCCCACACACAGCAGAACTCTATCTTGTTCACAGCCCTTAACACAACCCCTGGCACACAGTAGATGCTAACAGAAAACTATGGTTAAAACCGTAAGAGGAATTCCCATGAACCCACCTCCCAAACAGATACAACATAGGAGACAACTCTTTTTGGCTGGGTCAACCTGACACACCTTTCTCCTACTAGAAGATCCCCACCAGAGTCAGTGGGATCCAGATTCAAGCTAAGTTAATCAAAATCAAGCCACAGAAATTTTTAAACTGCAGTTGGAAAGAAAAGCTCCCTATCAAAAAACATACATATAAACCAAGAGTACAAATGACATTATTATCCACCACATGATTAAAAAAACCTATGAGAAAAGAAAATCAGAGCTGTCCCAATCGAACAAGCACAAAGGGGCATGAAAGAAAGACTCTCAACAATATTCAAATCCCTAATCTCATGTTCTTGTAGTCTTCCAGAGAAGCCATGGTTCTAATCTTCTCAAAGTTTGGTTGTTCAACTATTCCTTTTTGTGTATATGTGTTACTCACTCCCTTACTGTCTCAGTAAATATCTCCTTTATGTTTAGCCTCAGGGTAGTATTTGCTTATGCTAAGGTGTATGTTGCTTACAATGTATCACACTCAATTTCCAAAACTTGGAATTTCACATTTTACATTTTTAACATTTATGTAAAATGGATGGAATTTTACATCTCATTACATGAAATAAGACGTATTTAGTAGAGATCTGTTTAAATGCTCTTAGTTATGTCACAGACTACTATTGCTACCAATGGACACCTGCTGAAAGAATTTTATGTAGATAAAAATAATCTCTATTTCTCCTCCAAATCTCACATATGAAGAGGGGACAATATGGCAAAGAAGATACTCATTGGAAGACAAATGACTAATGAAACTATTTCTTCTGAAAATGAAACTTTACTTTCTTGAGATTTTTAACACTCAACTTTTGTTAATAAAAACTGGCCACTGCAAATAAGTTATAATGTATGGAAGCTGTTAAGTTAAAAAAAGGAAGGAATCTAGCAGAAGTGACACTTTGTAGCTGTTTCTAGCTGAGTAAAAATGAATGAATTGGTGAAGCTATCCTATTATTTTTAAACATTTCAGATCTGTTTCACTGCATTAAAGTTCATCATTTAAAATATATGTATTTCTAAGTTTAGCTACCACTTACTGCTTCCAGTTGTTTCTTCTTCTGCACTAGTAACTCCAACATAAGATTGACATTGGCCAAATCAAGGTTATCTTGGTCAGTTCCCAACAGATCTTGAAATATCTGCCACCTGTGGCCATTCTAAAAAACGAAGAAAGAAGAAACAACAATTTCCTAAGACTGTTTTACAGAGTAAAATAAATGTTTATTTGCTACTTCCAAATATGCTCATTACATAGATAGTGAAAATACACTGTAATGTTCTAAACTACCCCTTCCTATCTAGTGGCTCCTTACCATCTTCTGGTTATAACCTAAACACTATTTCTTCTCCCTTAAATGAATTTAGATAACAGATAACAAAGGTGCATTCAAGACTATATTAAAACTGTAATTTATCTTCAAAATAAATGACTGAATTTAATTATTTGTCTAGCCATATTTTCAGTTTTGCATATAGTAAGGTATTAAGCTCATTTGCCTCAATAATTTGGGACGAATCTTTAAATTTGAGGTGAAACTCTTTCAAGAGGTTTGTTCTTGTTTTTGCTTGAATATAGATAGTCTGGCTATGTTGCCCAAGCTAGTCTCAAATTCTTGGGCTCAAGTTATCTCCCGCCTTGACCTTTCAAAGTGTTGAAATTATAGGCATGAACCAGTCTCAACAGTTTTTTGAAAATATCTAACCATTGTTTCACCATGCAATATAATCCTTCAAATGTCAAGTATTAAAAGTCAAATGTTTCAATATAATCTGACCAGACCTTTCGAAATAGAATCACTCTAGTAAAGTATTACAGACAATGCAGTCAAGAAAGTTATTTATTTGAACTGAATAATCCTAAAGAAATCTCCGTTACAGAAAATAATATACTAAACTTTAACATCTAAGTAATATTAAATCAATAAAAACAACAAAATGAAATGTATTAAAAATAGTAATAAGAGTTGAAACATACGGTGCTACTCACTGAGTGGTCCAATTTGAACCTCTTTTCCTCACATCTTTGCTTCTGTTTGAGAATGAGCTCATTCACTGAAAACAGAAACAAAATAAGAAGCATACATAATTTGTATTTTTGTTAAATGTATCATGTAATTAGGTTTAGACAGATTCTATTTCACCTATACAAAGCCCCCAAATTAAAAATATGCTAAACGGAAAGTGTCAGCTTTTTATTTCAAATTAGAAAACAGTTTTGCTGCAACTGCTACTACTACAACTACTATTACTATAGGAGAATTCTTCAGAATATGTATTTTCCCTTACATGTTTCTCAGTGATGATGCTATTGGCACTTACAAAGAAAGAATTCCTCAATTTACCATGTGAGACCATCATATGCCCCATCTGGTAACAAAGCAAGAGTAACTGAGTATGTACTATGAGTTAAGCACTGAAGACTTGCGTTTGTTCTTTTTCTTTGTAATTTTTCTATAAATAACAAGGAAGACACTTTTAGTTACCTATCCAAAAGCCATCCCACCCTTTTTCTTGATAATAACATGACTTTTTTCCAAGTATGAGATTGCCATATAACTTTCAGAGAAGTTAGATCCTGTCCCAACCCCACATATTACTCTTGACTAACCTAAGGCAATCTAGTCATTCATGCTCTTGCCAGTGGTTGATGTGGGGTTATGTAACCCAACTTTGAGCAGTAAGACATGTGCTTTCTTTTAGAAAGAAAAGAGTAGGAGAAAAACCCCTGCCTTCATAAGGGGATGAGATCTGGAACTGCTTCGAGCCATCTTGCAATCTCAAGAACAGCCAGCCAAAAGACCAAGGTATATGCTGGCGATGGAAGAATAGAACAAGAGAAAGAACCTCACCAGACCACTGAACCACTAGTAACTAGCTCTAGAAATTCTTTTCCTGTGAATTGATACATTTTCCATAATGTTTAAAACACTTTAAATTGTATATTTGTAGAGCCAACAAATAAAAATTGATACAAAAAACTGATTTTTTTTTTTTAAAAAAGGGGAAATTAGCACTAGGCTAGGTAGGCACTTCATAGGCAATATCTTACAGATTATTCTCCCCAGTTAGAGATGAAAAAATATTAGCACAGAGAACATAAGGAAGTAATGCATGGTGACATATTGAATGAGAAAGTGCTGAGAATATAGACCCAACTGCCTGATACATCCCACTATACCACAATACAAGTGTAAATATTTTTGAAAACAACAGATACCAAGCTCGTAAGTATGCAAGCTTCAAAGACAGAGACCAAGGCCTCAAGCAACTCACACTAGCAAGACAGATTTATATGATACAGTCTTTGCAATATAATATGATAATAATACTATCATTAAAATAGGTTTACAAAGTGTACATGCAGAGATCAATCAAAATGTTAACAAGCATACTTCATATAGAAGGCAACATTAGAATTGCAACATAAGCACACAAAGACTAAGCAAAATTAGGAGTGAAAAGAAAGTGTGTGTGTGTGAGAGAGAGTGAGAGCGAGAGATTAAAGACAGAGAGAGAGAGATATCAATATAGTAATCCCAGCACTTTTGGAGGCTGAGGCAGGTGGATCACCTGAGGTCAGGAGTTTGAGACTAGCCTGGCCAACATGGCAAAACCCTGTCTCCACTAAAAATAGAAAAATTAGCCTGACATGGTGGCACATGCCTGTGGTCCCAGCTGACCTGGGAGGCTGAGGCAGGAGAATCACTTGAACTTGGGAGGCAGAGGTTGCAGTGAGCCGAGATTGCGTTACTGCACCCCAGTCTGGGTGACAGAGCCAGACTCCATCTCTAAATAAATAAATAAATTAATTAATTCAATTGATACAGCTAAAACGAGGGTCATAATGATTTTGTGAATGATTCACAGGGATTAAGAACTAAGCCTGGAAATGTAGGCAGATCAGAGCCAGACTGTGAAGGGCCTGAACTCCGGGTATCTTACACAAGAAAAGTTATTATAATCTGGGTAAAGGAGAGAGCATGAAATAATGCAGTGGGAATAAAAAGGAGTAAGTTAATAAGAAGATAATGTCCCAGTTATGAGTTTAACCATTTGAAAAAAAATAGTGACTGTTAGATACTTTACATAAATATGCCACACTGAATTTTACCAAGGCATCTTACATACCATTATATTTGATCCTCAATAACAACACTGTAAGATCAAACTTTCTTTTTTAAAGAGCAACCCTGTTAACTAAAGATCAAGCCTGTAATCATTTATTTATTTTTTGAGACAGGGTCTGGCTCTGTCACCCAGGCTGGAGTGCAGTGGCACAATCCTGGCTCACTGCAACCTCTGCCTCCCAGGCTCAAGCCATCCTCCCACCTCAGCCTCCCCAGTAGGTAGGACTATAGGTGTTCATCATCCCACCCAGCAAATTTTTGTATATTTTATAGAGACGGGATTTCGCCATGTTGTCCCGGCTAATCTTAAACTCCTGGATTTCAGTGATCCATCTGCCTTGGCCTCCCAAAGTGCTGGACTGCAGGCATGATACACTATGCCCAGCCAAGGTCAGATCCAGCCTGCAGAGACCACAAAATTAAATTGCAAAATAAAGTTACAGCAAGTGAAGTCAAAAAGAAAGTGTAAACAATGTATTAACTGGATTGTCATATCATATAAAGACATTTAAATTCTGTATTTAACAAACTTTTTTACTACTGTATCAGATTTTTCATGGAGCTACTTGAAAAAATGATTTTTTTTTCTTCTTTAAAAACTGTATCTAGGCTGAGCACAGTGGCACATGCTTGTAATCCCATCACTTAGGGAGGCTGAGGGAGGCAGACAGCTTGAGCCAGGAGCTAGAGACCAGCTTGGGTAATATAGCAAAACCCTGTGACTACAAAAAACACAAAAATTAGTCAGGTGTGGTGGTATGTGCCTGTAATCCCAGCTACTCAGGAGGCCAAGGTGGTAGTACTGCTTGAGCCCAGGAGGTTGAGGCTGCAGTGAGCTGTGATCATGCCACTGTACTCCAGCCTAGGCAACAGAGATAGACCCTGTCTCAAAAAATAAAATTTTTAAAAAAACTATATCCTACAACAAACAATCGTTACCCACGGAAAATAAAACAAGTGATTTTATTTAGTACACTTGGCTTAAGTATTTCTTCATCAAGGAGTATTTTATTATTTTTTTGGTACTTGAAAGATTTAACAGAAAACATACCTTAAAATGCAAGGTATATACAATGGACTCAACATTCAAATGTCAATATATGAAAGTCATTAGAGTCACACATTTAGTGGGAAAATCCTTTCGAAACTATGCCACAACTTACAAACAAGAATAGCAAAATGGTGAATTCTATTCTGTAACTTTGAAAATTTATTTTAAAACCAATGCTTACCTGTTAGCAAAAGACACCAGCTAGCATCTTATTTATACTATAAAGTATTTAATGATCAATGTCTGTCTTGTCTACCATTGTGGTCCCTGACACATAGTAAGCACCTGGTATTTGCCGAGTAAATGAATGAATTAATTAAACCTTGATGACATGCTCCTGGATTTTTAAGTGTGACATGCTATGTTTAGCTAATACTTTCATATTTCCAATTAATATAAGCATTTATTTGATACCATCATCAATTCTTAGAACTGATACCTAAACCTAAGGATGGTTTATATATTTGTTAATTATCATTCTACAGAGCCTTACAACATCCACAGTACTAATAACAAACATTTCTTAGTACTAAGAAAAGTGCATTTTAATGCAAAAGACTCCATTCCAGCAACTGTCATTTTAGAGGCAGAGCAGTACAGTAAAAGCACAGATGCTTGAGCCAAATTCCCTAAGATCAAACTCTAATTCCACCACTCTGGCCATATAATATAACTTGACACAAGTTACTCAACCTGTCTATGCCTTAGTTTCCTCACCTAAAGAATGAGGATGATAAAAGCAGTACCTATCTCACAAGCCTGCCGTAAGAATTGAGTTCATGTACATACAGCATTTAAAACAGTAACTGACAGTAGTAAGGACTTTTATATGCAACAGAGATTTTTTAAAAAGGGATTTTATACTTTGCATGCACGTTGTGTTTTTTATTAGTGGGTAAGAGGATTATTCATTAGAGAGGTAAGAAAATTCAATTTACAATTTTTTTTTTAAACGGAGTCTCACTCTGTCACCCAGGCTGGAGTGCGATGGCACAATCTTGGCTCATTGCAACCCCTGCCTCCTAGGTTCATGATTCTCCTGCCTCAGCTTCCCCAGTAGCTAGCATTTTAGGTGCATGCCACCACGCTCAGCTAATTTTTTGTATCTTTAGTAGAGATGGGGTTTCACCATGTTGGCCAGGCTGGCCTTCTGACCTCATGATCCGCCCACCTCGGCCTCCCAAAGTGCTGGGATTACAAGTGTTAGCCATTGTGCCCGCCTACAAACTTTATACACAGAGAAAGGCAGACAGCTGGATGGGTAAGGGGAGTGGGGTGGGGGGAAGGAAAGGAGGAAAGAAGGAGGGAGGAGGAGAGGAGGGAGGAGGGAGGGAGAAAGAGAGGGAGGGAGGGAGAACGATAGAGAGGGAGGGAGGGAGGGAGACAAGGAGATAAGCAGGGAAGGAAGGAGGGGAAAAAGCAAGGAGGAAGGGGGAAAAAGCAAACAAGCAAGGGAGCTTAGAAAGCAACCTTTGGCAGGAGTGGAGGAGTACACCTGCAGAGTATGTATATAGGGGGTGGTAATGAGAGTACACCTGTAGAGTATGTATATAGGGGGTGGTAATGAGAGTACACCTGCAGAGTATGTAGGGGGTGGTAATGGGAGGGGGTGGTAATGCAGGGTCTGACTTCCAGCTCTTACCTGAATAAGCCTTTCAGGATCAGGAGAGGGAAAGAGAGCATTCAAGACCAAGGGAGGCAGAGAGGAGCAGAGAGAGTGTGCACACTGGAGGGAAGTAAGGGAGAAACAGAAGAGAATGAGAGAAAATGCTATGGAAGGCAGAGAAAGATGCAGGGAAGGGAAGTCAGGAGGAAGAAGGTTGATAGTGTAGAGTTTGCAGAAGGAAAGAAAGGAAATCATATTATCTACCTCAATGAAAGTATATATGACTCTAATGACCAAAAAACCAAATCCATCTTGAGTTACTTGGTTTCCAACTCTTTCATCAAAACTGAAGAAAATGCCTGATGTGTTAATAGGACATTTAATAAAAAATTTGTGACAATAAATCAGTAAGTGCTTCTTTAGCACATAATTCCAAAGGAAAGCAAAGAAATGAGTCATGTTGCTATAAAAACTCCTTCAAATCCTATCAACTTAATTAATATAAACAAGATTTCTCAAGACTCACACATTTAAAAATAAAAATTACACAAAGGAAATGGAATCCTCATCCTAGTAACATTCATAAATGCCACTTAAACTACTTGAGGAGGACACCATGCACCTTGGTAAATGGCACATTCACTATAGAATTTTATGTCTAAGAGTTTATAAAGTTATGTGTAACATTTAATTGATCAATTGCATACTACTACTAATTAAATAACAACCTAGGAAACATATTTAAGACTTCTTAACACTTAAGAGAAAATTAAGTTCAAAAGAAAATTTTAAGGCTGTAATTCCTACATACAAAGTGTACCTTAGAGAAAATACAGGTTCAGTTCCAGGCCCCACAATAAAGCAAGCCACATGAATTTTGGTTTCCTAGTGTATATAAAAGTTCTGTTTATACTATACTGTATTTTAAGTATCATGTCGTTAAAAATATATATTAATATATACCTTCATTAAAAAATGCTTTATTGCTAAAAAATGCTAATGAGCATCTGAACCTTAAACAAGTCAAAATCTTTTTGCTGGTACAGTCTTGTCTCCATGTTGACGGCTGCTGACTCATCAGGGTGGCAGTCACTAAAGACCAGGCTGGCTGTGGCAATTTCTTAAAGTAACACAATGACAAAGATTGCTGCATCAATCAAGTGATTCTTCCTTTCATGAAAAACTTCTCTATAACCTGCAATTCTATTTGATAGCATCTTACTCACAGTAGAATTTCTTTCGAAGTTAGTCAACCTCTAAAGTCCTCTTGCTGCTTTATCAACTAAGTTTATGTAACATTCTAAATTCTTTGATGTTATTTCAACAATGTTCACAGCATCTTCACTAGGAGTAGATTCCATCTCAAGAAACCACTTTCTTTGTTCATCCATAAGAAACAATTCCTCAACTGTTTAAGTTTTATTATAATAGTACAGCAAAATTCAGTTACATTTTTAGGCTCCATTTCTAATTCTAGCTTTCTCGCTGCTTCCTCCACATATGCGGTTACTCCTTCTACTGAAGTCCTAAACCCTTCAAAGTCATCCATAAGTGTTGGAATCAATTTCCACCAAACTCCTTTTAATGTTCATATTCTGACTTCCTCCCATGAAATACTGAGTGCTCTTAATGGCATCTAGAATGGTGACTCCTTTCAGAAGGTTTTCCAGTTACTTTGCCCAGATCTATCAGAAGACTCACTATCACTATCTATAGTAGCTATTATGAAATGTGTTTCTTTAATAATAAGACCTGAAAGTCAAAATTATTCCTTGATCTATGGGCTGCAGAATAGATATTGTGTTAGCAGTGTGAAAACCACCTTAATCTCCTTTCTATATCTCTATCAGAGCTCTTGGGTGACCAGGCACATTGTCAATGAGCAGTAACATTTTGAAAGGAATCTTTTTCCAAGCAGTAGGTCTCAACAGTGGTCTTACAATATTCAGTACATCATGCTGAAAACATATATGCTGTCTTCAGGCTTTGTTGTTCTATTTGTAGAGCACAGACAGGGTAGATTTAGCATAGTTCTTAAGGGCCCTAGGATTTTCAGAATGGTAAATGAGTATTGGCACTTAAAGTCACCAGTTGTATCATCCCCTATCAAGAGGGTCAGCCTGTCCTTGAAAGTTTTGAAGGCAGGCACTGACTTCCCTCTCTAGCTATGAAAGTCCTAGATGGCATCTTCTTCCAAAAGAAGGCTATTGTATCTACAATGAAAATCTGTCATTTACTATAACCACCTTCAAAAATGATTTTACCTAGCTAGATCTTCTGGATAACTTGCTACAGCTTCTACATCAGCACTTGCTGCTTCACCTTGCACTTCTATGTTATAGAGATGGCTTTTCTCCTTAAACCTCTTGAATCAACCTCTATTACCTTCAAACATCTCTTCTGCAGCTTCCTCACCTCTTTCAGTCTTCACAGAATTTAAGAGAGTTAGGGTCTTGTTCTGGATAAGACTTTGGCTTAAGGAAATGTTGTGGCTGGTATCTATCCAGACTACTAAAACTGTCTCCCTATCAGCAATAAGTGATTTCGCCTTCTTATCATTCATGTGTTCACTAGAGTAGCACTTTTACTTTCCTTCAAGAACTTTTCCTTTGCATTCACAACTTGGCTAAAGTATCTCAGTAATATTCTTCTGAGCACACAGAGATATGAAGTGAGCATATGGTGTTGGAAAATGGCATCAAGAGACTTAATGCAGGGTTGCCACAAACCTTCAGTTTGTTAAAAAAAAAAAATACACAATTTCTGTAAAGTGCAATAAAACAAACAGCAATAAGAGTATGGCTGTATATACCATTTTTTTACAGAAAAGTATCACAGGCAGATCAGCTGGAATTTCAAGCATGGAAATAGGTTATAAAGATAAAACTATATATGTGATATAAAATTTAAATAGAAGTTCACAAAAAAGGGAATGAATGAAATTTCTGGTATTGAATAAAAAGCTTACTTATATATTTTGAAATTAATGATATTAAGCAACAAAACACTATGACATTTAGATTCCACTGGTCACATTTTAAAAAGGGACAAAACAGTTTTGAAGTAACCATATTTATAATGCTTTAGAATAATTACATTCTTTTATAAATTTTATATACTTATTTTGAGACGCGGTCTCTGCTTTGTTGCCCAGGCTGGGGTGGAGTGGTGCAATCATAGCTCATTACAGTCTCAAAATCCTCAGGTTCACATGATCCTCTCACCTTAGCCTCCCAAGAAGCTAGGAGAATAGCTGCATTTCAACACACCTGGCTAACTTTTCGTAGAGACAAGGTCTTGCTACATTGCCCAGGCCAGTCTCAAACGCATGGCCTCAAGTGATCCTCCTGCCTCAGCCTTCCAAAGTATTAGAATTACAGGTTGGAGCCACTGCACCTGGCCTAAATTATATTCTTTACAATCACTTAAAATTATGAAGAAAAAATTTTAATATAAACTTAAAAATATGCGAGGATCATCACTTTTCAACTTTCTCATATGAATTACACAAGCAAAACGGTTTAAAGAGAAATGCTATATAAATTGTGTGGACCAGCCTCTACCTATGACTACCCATTAGAAGTGAAAGGTCTTAACGTAACAATTAAGTAGGTGCAAGGATGCCAAGAACATCTCCAAATCATGTAACATATGATCAAGTACTTTACCAAACTAAGAGGAAATCTGAAATCATTTTAAAAGGCTCAAAGTCTTCTTAACCTAATTAGAAACTGTAGCCATTATGCAAATCATGCCAACGTAAGCTAAAGCAATGAAAATAACTTAGAAGACTTTTTTTTAAGTATAGAAAAAGAGAAGTGGTATTCTTCTTTCAGAAACACATGGATCAACAGATCTCAATGACATTCCCCTGAGCCGACAGAAAACAGTCTCTACATACTTAGTGTAAGAACCTTAGGATTTGGCTATCACTGAACAAAGGACAAGGCTAGAAGAGGTAATCAACAGAAAAACACAAACAGATATATCAGGATGAAATGTTATTTCCGTGGTTGACAATATAATCACATTGAAAGATGCACTAGAGGTCACTGTCAAGATAATTTCTAGCTTAAAGAATCAGTCATTGGGCCAGGTCCGTGGCTCATGTCTGTAATTCCAGCATTTCAGGAGGCCAAAGCGGATGGATCATGAGGTAAAGAGTTCCAGACCTGTCTGGCCAACATGGTGAAACCCCATCTCTACCAAAAATACAAAAAATTGGCCAGGTGTGGTGGGTGCACCTATAATCCTGGCTACTTGGGAGACTGAGGCAGGAGAAGCATTTGAACCTGGGAGGCAGAGGTTGCAGTGAGCCGAGATCACACCATAGCACTCTGGCCTTGGTGGCAGGGCGAGACACCGTCTCAAAAAAAAAAAATTAGTAATTGGGCCAGGTACAATGGCTCACACCTATGATTGTTAACACTTTGGCAAGCTGAGGCAGGAGGATCACTGGAGCCCAGGAGTTTTGAGACCAACCTGGAAAAAACAGTCAGACCTTGTTTCTACAAAAACAAACAAAAATAGCTGGATATGATGGTACATGACTATAGTCCCAGCTACCTGGAAAGCTGAGGTAGGAGGATCACTTGAACCAGGAAGATCAAGGCTGCAGTGAGCCATGACTGCACCACTGAGCTTCAGCATGTGACAGAGATGCTGTCTTTAAAAAAAAAATCAGTAAATGTAACTTCACTGTTCATTAGGTACATATATTTGAGAATATGTAAGTCTGGGCACGATGACTCACACCTGTAATCCCAGGACTTTGGGAGGCTGAGGCGGGAGGAGGATCACTTGAGGTCAGGAGCTCAAGACCAGCCTGGCCAACATGGTGAAATCACCACTCTACTAAAAATACAAAAATTAGCTGGGTGTAGTGTCATACACCTGTGATTCCAGCGACCCAGGAAGCTGAGGCAGGAGAATCGCTTGAACCTGGGAGAAGGAGGCTGCAGTGAGCTGAGATCACACCACTGCACTCTAGTCTGGGCAACAGAGCGAGACTCTCTGTCTCAAAAAGAAAGAGAATATATATAATGTAGAGGATCACTTTCCAGCTTAAACAGCAGTCTATTTTCATATTCTTTCCACACTAATACATAACTCTCTCTCACTATTGAGAAACTCATAAAACAGAATTTCAAACTTGTGAACTAAGGAATGTTGCCTGAAAAATTCAATAAATACCAAAATTTTCAGAACATTAGATTCCTTTCTATGTTTAACCACTCCAAAAGAATAAGTAGTTTTCCAAAGTTATGACAATAGAAAAATCATAGTGATCTTGAGTGATCCTAGATTCCACAGGGCAGCATCAATCCAAATTTACAAGCTCAGGGACAAGGGATTTTGCACTACAGGACATGGGTTCCCATTTAGTCCTGCAAGGTGCCATGCCACTCAATAGTTCTCTCTTTGTTCTTTTCCTAAGTTCCTTCACCACGTTTGCCATAAAACTTAAGTCACTTAGAAGAATTTGTCATTCCAGCAGAAAATCTTCAATATAATTAATTCCTTTACATCCCTTTCTGCTATGTAATCATCCAGTGATTTTCCTTAATAAAAAAAATTATAGTGAAGAGTAACAGAGAAAAAACAATTGTAGCTAAGGCATTTTTTAGAGCAGAAACAAAAAAGAAAATCATAGCTGAATACATTCAAATTCATAATTTATTATAAAACACCATTTGAGCTAAAAATCAAACTGCCACCAAAGTACTGGCAGGTCAGAATCTAATACAAAAGTACTCACCACATTCTAACTCTGAGTCTTTAAAATTAAGAATTGATCTTTTTGATATACAAACCCAATAGTGCCCTACTTAATGTCTACCCATACCTAAAAATTAATCTTTAGCTTATTATTCATTCCTAAAACACTCAGACTAAAAGTTTCCTACAGTATCTTAAGATAGTTAACATGCAGAATTTTTATGATATTCCCAATTGGCTGTGACTAGTTATTATTTCTGATTATTTATCATTTACATTTAAGGATTCCCTATTCATGTCTCTCTTCTCTAGTTCTTAGCACTCCTCTCTCAAAAGTTCTATTCCATGTATTCCTTCCCAAGTTCTTAATTTTTAATTGTCTCCCTAGTTCAGATTCTTTTCACCCACTCACTCCCAACTTAGGAATCATCACACCCAAGTTTTTTGTCCCCTCCTCTCAATCTTCAACAAACCTGGGTTCCCTCTCCCTATGGACTTTTTCACTTCTGCCCCAAAAGCAGTAACAGTAGGCGTATACAACACTTCACAGGGAGACCTCACGATGTTCAGAACCGCTGCCATTTTTGTTAAGCCTCACATCCAGTCCTGTAATCTACATCGGTAGTCCCCAACCTTTCTGGCAACATAGACTGGTTTCACGGAAAACAATTCTTCCAGACCGAAGGCAGGTGGGAGGGACGGTTTCAGGATGAAACTGTACCCACTCAGATCATCAGGGATCAGATTCTCATAAGGAGAATGCAACCTAGATCCCTTACATACGCAGTTCACAATCAGCTTCATACGCCTAAGTGAATCTAATGCCCCTAGTAATCTGATGGGAAACAGAGCTCAGGTGGTAATGCCCACTCACCTGCCAGTCACTCACCTCCTGCTGTGTAGTCTAGTTCCTAAAGGCCACAGACTGGTACCAGTCCATGGCCCAGGGGTCCCTCAGCTACATAATAATCTAAAAGTTGTTATCAATTTCCTCAATAAAACTTAAAAATAATAAAATGCTAACAATACATAGAATCTATGTCACAACCCAAGAAGAGGAAAGCACTGTAGTAGGTAGTAGAGAGAGACTTGCTTACCACTAAGGTGGTTTTCTGAATAAATTAGTGCTAGCACACAATTTTGGGGATCAAAGTATTTTTTAAAATAAAAATCATTCCAAAGACTCACCCAAGAAATTAGGATACAGATGGTCAATATTGTCCACAACATAGTTACACTTGGGACATCTATTATTGTCCTCCAAACTCTGATGAATACACTTGTAGCTATTAGTAGGGGGGGGAAAAAAAGGCTTAATTAAATCAATGAAAAATATCACAAAATAATGACTATTAGTCTTTTTCATTTTCAACATAAGTAATCTAACAAATTTATTTCTGTTTGTATTTTTACATTATTAACAGGATATACAGGGCACTTACTGGGTGAACAATACACTAAAGTTATTTCAAAATAAACTCAAATAACAAGGCTACTGGATACAAATTTAAAAAGCTGTACTCACTAAACTTTAAGTTTATGCAATTTAAATAGTTCATAACAACACCAGAAAAGCAAATACCTACAGCTCAGTTAAGCAGACTATTCATATTATTGGCATGCTAATACCCTTAATACTCAGAGTTTATTCAAATAAAAAAGAGAAACAGAAAACTCAACCAAAGACAAAAATTAGTCAATAAGCATTAGAAAACCATTATCTTCACTAGTCACAAAAAGCTCATTTAAAATCATATACTAGACTTTATCAATCAGAATGGAAAAATAAAATACTGCCAGTAAGGTAAAATGGCTCAGGCCTATAATTCCAACACTTTAGGAGGCAGAGGCAGGAAGACCACTTGAGACCAAGAGTTCAAGACCAGCCTGGGAAACATAGCAAGACTCCATTACTACAGAAAATGAAAAAATTAGCCAAGTATGATGGCATGTGCAGCTACTTCGGAGGCAGAGACAGGAGGAACATCTGAGCCCAGGAGTTCAGGGCTGCAGTGAGCCATCATTATGCCAGTGCACTCCAGCCTGAGTGACAGAGTGACACCCTGTCTGAAAAAAGAAAAAAAGACAAAAGAAAATACTGTCATAGTTAAAGAGTACATGTGGATATGAATAACCGCAGGTACTGTTACAGAAAATGTTAACCAGCATAACTTTCCTAGAAGGCAAGTTGCAGGAAAAATCTTAAGGTTTTACATTCCTTTTTGACTTGATTTTACTTCTAGGAATTTATCCTAAGGATATATATATTTAGAAGGGTGTTTAATACAAGGTTATCAGTAAATAGCAAAATAAAATAGAAGCAACCTAAACACTAAGAAATTGACTAAATGAATTTGTATCAATCCAAGGCAATGTTATACAGCAATCCAATAAAAATTATATTGTAATTTGTATGCCATAAAAATAATCTACTCATAATTAATGTTGGAGAACTGTGATTACAGAAAATTTTCCCTTTTATTATATATTTCTATAATGTTAAACCTTTTACATTTGTGTGCCTCTTTATAATAAAAAAAACTCCTTAAATTATTTTTCAACCAAATTATGGAAAAGTATCAAACTGATATGAGAAAAAAAAGTCACTATACATACTACTGAGTAAAAATGACAATCTATAACATAGTGTATACAATATAATCCCATTTCTCTTTCAAAAGTATATATGTGTACATTTAAAATAAACAATAAAGAGAATCCTCACAATGCTAACAGTATTTGTCTCTGGGTCATATAATTATGGGAAATGTTTTCTTTGTACGTGTCTTTAACTCAAGTTTCTATAGTGAATAAGTATTATTGCTAAAACTCAGGAAAAAAATGATTTCTAAGAAATTACAAAGGTGATTTATAAAGATAATTCCTACAGAGAAAGCATCTCTTTTATTCTGTATTCAAATTACTATAAATTTACTTCAGCTTTGTAAACTGAAGCTGATTTTTATATCCACTTACCTTCCCTCTCCACCTTAACAAAATACTAAATAAAACAAACAAAAATATAAAAACCTACATCCACCAGGTTTCGCCCTTCTGGTTATCAACTACTTTCACATCTCATATTTGTTACTTTCAAGATAAGTAAAAAGGAGTAAGGTGTGAAAAATCAAAGTAACAGTGGTCTTTGGCAAATCACAGGGGCCTAAAGACTGAAGCAAACGCCAGGCACATAATGGATATGCAAATATCTACTGAACAAATGACTTGTACAATGTTCCAAAAACAATATCATCACCTCCTGCAACTATGACAAGGCTAGGATTACCATAATCACAAAATATGCCTCATATATGACTGAAAATTTCCTACGTGGAAATTTCACCGAAGGAAATTACACACTAAATGTTTTATTTTCCTTTTTATTACAAGGAAGAAGCATAATGTAGGCATGCAAACACAATAGACTAAGAATCACATCATGAAGAAATTTATAGTCTACTTAGGAAAAAAGGAAATGAGTTAACATTACTAGGAAATATACATTCAAAATTTAACCCTTTTTTAAATCAGCAGCCTGGACAACATGGCAAAACCCTATCTCTACGAAAAAAAAAAAAATACAATAAATAAAATAAAATACAAAAATTAGCTGTGTCTGGTGTTGTGTGGCTTGTGGTTCCAGCTACTTGGGAGAATGAGTATGCAGCGGGCAGAGATTGCGCCACTACACTCCAGCCTGAGAGAGAGAGTGAGACTGTCTCAAAAAAACAAACAAACAAAAAAAAAAAAACACCAGCAAGTTTAACAAAACAAGTCATGAAGGAAAGACTCTCAAAGGTTATCAAAGATAAGAGATGTGCCGGGCTGGGTGTATCTGCTCACGCCAGTAATCCCAGCACTTTGAGAGGCCAAGGTGGGTGGATCACTTGAGGTTAAGAGTTCAAGACCAGCCTGGCCAACATGGTGAAACCCCATCTCTACTAAAAACACAAAAATTAGCTGGGCATAGCGGCAGGCACCTGTAATCCCAGCTACTCGGGAGGCTGAGGCAGGGGAATTACTTGTACCTGGGAGGCAGAGATTACAGCAAGCTGAGATTGTGCCCCTATACTCCAGCCTAGGCTAGAGGGTAAGACTCTGTCTCAAAAAAAAAAAAAAATTTTTTTTTTTAATTAAAAAAAAATTAAGGCCAGGTATGGTGGCTCACAGCTGCAATCCCAGCATTTTGGGAGGCCAAGGTGGCTGGATCACTTGAGGTCAGGAATTTGAGATCAGCCTGGGCAACACAAAAATTAGGCGAGCATGTTGGCGTGCCATTAGTCCCAGCTATTCAGTAGGCCGAGACAGGAGAATTGCTTGAATCCAAGGGTGTAAGTTGCAATGAGCCAAGATCATGCCATTGCACTCCAGCCTGGGTGACACAGTGAGACTCCATCTCAAAAAAAAAATTAAATAAATAAATAAAGTTAAGAGACGGGTTGACAGATAAGTAGAAGGAGAAAATTATGAGTTTTAGCAAATAACTTTTGTTTAAAAATAAATGATAGAAAATGTGCAGATGACAAGAACAAGCTAAGTTGTTAAGTCAGAGAGGAGTTTATTAGGCTGGGTTCAATGGTTTATCCTTTAATCTCAGCACTCTGGGAGACTGAGGTGGGAGGACTACCTGAGCCCAAGAGTTTGCAACCAGCCCAGGAAATATGGTGAAACCCCATCTCTACACAAATTTTTAAAATTAGCCAAGCATGGTGGCAGTGTGTGCCTATGATCCCAGCTACTCAGGAGGCTGAGCCAGGAGGATTGCTTGAGCCCAGGAGGTCGAGGCTGCAGTGAGCTGTGTTCCCACCACTGCACTCCAGCCTGGTGACAGAGCGACACCCAGTCTCAGAAAACAGAAAAAAAATTTTTTTGTCAATATACAAGAAATTATTCCAAAATCTAGTAGAAAATCTTCTTTTCTTTAGCATCCTAATCATATTCCACCTACATAGGCTTACTACCACGCTGTCTCTCACAGACACAAAAATTGGGACATAGCTGGAAGTAACTATTCTTGGTCCAACAGTTCAAGTGGTTTTTCTGCATTGCACTTGATAATATCCATTTATATTGCAAAATTAAAGTACATCAAATTACATACCACTGTATACAACTTAAGTGACAACAAGATGCATGAAATTTATCTTAGAGCATCTACTACTTAACTACCAACCCAGAGCAGACCTGCCTTAGTTTGAGAAAATTACTATTTTATCTTGTGCTTATCTCTGTATGTGCCTATCAGCCCTTTTTCTATTTGGTCATTAAATGCAACGATTTGTTTTACCCTCTGTACCCTTAATGTTTAGCACAATATCCTGTTAAAAGAATTTAAACTCAATACATGTTGAATGCATGAAAGAATAGATATAGCCAGGAAAGCAGCATACATCTAAGTATCTAGATCAGTTACTTAACAACAGGTGGGCATAATAAAGCGGTAAATACATATCTTGGAATATATATCTCAGGTCCGCCTGAGAAATTTTCAATTTATTCACACTGCAACTCTTAAAAATAATTATTTTAATTCTGTTGATATAAATGGGTGCCTATTTTCTCTATTAAGTATGTATCTGCTAATAAAAAAGTGTATTTCTCTATAGATGTATATCGTTGTCTGTTTCTTCTGCTATGTATATACTTGCTAACCAATATAAATATCTTTTTCTATCTGTGTAAACAAGGATGAGTACATATAGAAAACTGTGAGTAATCAGAAAATTCTAGAAAAAGAATGAACTATAACAAGAACAGCTAGGACAAATCAGAACCAATCATCACATCCAATAACCAGGTGTAAGGCCATACCTATATCAGTCCCAAAGCAAGACCCACATGACCAGAATTTCATTGGCAATACAGAGCAGAAAGTGATTTGTGAATCATAATTATGTCAATACAATGATATACCAAAAAACAAGAAGGATTCAAGAAAGCAAGATGGCCTAAAAAAAACTGGTAAAAAGATTGTGAAAGAATACCTAATCACTCTTTTTACCTGTGATAACCTCTGAAGAGGCAGCCAAGAAAGATTAGATAAAGGTAGATATTTGTATTTTATGTTACATCATCCTGTACAATGAGTTGCTTTTTAAAGCAAGAATATACACTGCTACCATTTTAACACTTTATAAGAAAGAATATAGATAGTACAAGCTAAGAAAGTGACTTTTATTTAAAGCTTTTTAAGTGACTAGCAAAGGGAATAAACCTATCACCAAAGCATCATACTCCAGATGAAATGAAAGATCTTACAGACTAGTGTTAATACCCAATACTCTTAATGATGATGAGATATCAATCTGCCAGATATGATATCTAACTTTAGCATAAAATTATGGGCCTGATTTCAACATGAATTAGAATATACAGAGTATTAGAACACAAGGAATACTAAGGCTAAAATAATATGCCAACAGAATAGGTAAAAAATAAGCAAAAATAATTAAAAATACACAGATTACACATCCATTAGGATGCCTACTATCAAAAAACAACAACAGAAAATAAGAGTTGGCAAGGATGTGAAGAAACTGGAACTCTTACGCACTGCTGGTGAGAACATAAAATAGTGCAGCCCCTATAGAAAACAGTATGGAGGTTCCTCAAAAAATTAGAAACAAAATTACCACATGATCCAGCAATTTCACTTCTGAGTGAATTTGAAGTGAAATTTCAGTTCCAAAAGAACTGAAAGCAGAGTCCCAAAGAGATGTTTGTATATCCATATTCACAGCAGATTATTTACCACAGCCAAAAGGTAGAAGAAGTAACCCTAGTGTCTACTGACAGATGAATAACCAAAATGTAGTATATACATACAATGGAGTATTATTCAGTCTAACAAAGGAAAAAAATTCTGACACAGGCTACAACATTGATAAACATTGAAGACATCATGTTAAGTGAAATAAGCTAGTCACAAAAAGACAAATACTTCCACTTATTCAAGGAATCTAGAGTAGTTAAATCCACAGAAACGGGAAGTAGAATGGTGGCTGCCAGGAGCTGCGGGGAAGGGGAAATGGGAAATTACTGTTTAATGAGTGCAGAGTTTCAGTTTTGCATAAAAAGTTCTAGAGATCAATTGTACAATAATATGAACATACTTAACACTGCTGCACTGTTCACATAACTGTGGTTAAAATTATATATTCCTCCAAGACTAAGGAACCAGAAAAAAATACATTAAAAAAAATTCAATATTATGTGAATTCTACAATTAAAAAAAAATTTTAACATATGGGTTAATGTGCCATGATATAATGTAAAGATAATGTTGAGCAAAGTGTTAAAGAAAAGAACACAGAACTTTTTAATCCTCTATCCTTTTTCCATGACCTTCTTAGCCTGCTTCACTGCATTCTCCAACCTATTCCCACAAGTAACTAATGCTTCATGGTTGGTCCTGATTGCCTAGCATCACTAAGAATAGCAGCCAAAAGTTCTTATTAACATTAATTAATGCGCAAGTTTTCAAATCCATTGGTAAGGCCTAAGGTAAGTCTAAATATTTGAAAGAAATTATGCACCAGCCTTATGTTAAAGGCCCTAAACTGCCAGATCTACAAAGACATATGTCAAGAAAAAAATATGGCTGTAAGATAATCAAAGTTGTTTTAAAACACGTAACTTCTCATTGGCTACATTTACAGATAAATTTTAAAATGCCAAAAGACTACTTTACTTCATAAAATTGTCTTACCAAAAGCTGTGGCCACATTTTGTCATGTATGCTTCTTCAATCATATCAAAGCAGATGGGGCTAAAAAGAAAATAGAAAAATAATTGATATATATTTTTCAAAGTAGAGTGATTGCAAACTGGAAAAGGCTAGTAATAATAGTGAAATCATATTTCAATATGATAATAATGAAATCATATTTCTATATATATTTGAGCGAAGTCTTCAAATATTCTATCAATAAGAGACGAACTTTCTGTTGAACTAAACTTTAGGGGATTTAGTTTGTTGAACTAAACTTTAGGGTCACCTTCAACAAGTTGTCATAACAAACGACAATTTGTTGAAGGTGACCCTAAGGGTCATAACAAATGACAATTTGCTGAAGATGACCCTAAGGGTCACTAAGCTTCAAAATGAACTCAATGAGTAAATGAAAATGGTTCCAATATTTTAACACCACCCATAATTTGTAATAGTACAATGCACTCACCAGAGCCCTTAAGAAAGTTCTACCATTGTTTTCTACCATTACCTGTACTCAAAAGCACCTACCTAGACCTGGTAAATACTCTTTTCTTCCTATCCCAAAGAAAGCTAATTCCTCGAGTGATAAATTTATACAATTCCAGTTTCGACAATGTTTGTAGGTAATGATGACAATAATTATAACAATTTATTAGCTATTTAAACAAAACGAACTATGTACATTAAACCCACAACATATATCAACTAACAGTGTCAACAACAAAGTCAAATAGTTACCTATTACTAGACACAGTTTATAGATGAGGGAACAGAGGCAGAGAGCTGTTAAAGTCACACAGCTAACAAGTAACAAAGTCAAAATTCAAATTTAGGTCTATGTTCTTAACCACTTGTCCTATACTATTTTCTGATACTTGAGGTAAACACCAATTCCAATTTTCTTCTCTTTTCTTTTCCTATAAAGAATAAAAACCGGAATACTCAAAATCACAGCCTATTTTGTACTTCGGATTTGCCAGACGACATCATTCTGGCCAATGAAATACAGGCATCAGTTTCTAATGGGCTATCATCTACAAGGACAAAATTGCGAAGTCTTGTAAAAAGACATTTCCTTTTATCCTTCCCTTTTCTTCCTTGCTAGAATTCTGATGTAGTGTCCAGAGATATAACAGCCATCTTCTGACCATAAAGACAAAAACCTTAATTTAAGCTAGGAAGATAGGACACTAGTTTCTGGATGAAATCCTTGAGCAGCTGCATCAGCCTTGGATTGCCTCCGCTGGACTTCACATTACATGAGAAAGTAAATCTTCACTTGCTTAAGTCAATGTTTATCAAGTTTTCTCTTATTGGCATATAAATCCAAATCCTTACTGATGATACAATGACACTTAAAACTGTAACTGAAAATGCACTCACTCCTTCAAGAAAAACTTCTTGGGCACAAACACTATCCCTTAGAATATAAGAATGTAAAGTCTAATGGCAGAGTCAAATATGTTATAGGTGATTACAACGCAATGTGAAAATACATACAATATATACAATAATGATAAATAAATAACAATAAGAGGACATACTGGCTACAGAGACCCACAGAAAAGAAAACTGAGATTTGGGGGTCAGAGCAGGGGGAAGAGCAAAAAAGAATAATCAATCAATTCACTGAATATGTCAGGAGCTATTTATAGAAAACAATACATACCTAATTGGTAGCATTTTGAGAAAGAGATATTTTAATGTTTGAGGATCCTTCGAGTATGTCACTGCTAAGACATATAACACCTCTATACAGATTTTTAAAAGGCACTCTCATAGCCTGGGCAATATACTGAGAACTCATTTCAACGAAAAAATAAAAATAAAAATAAAAAGCCTAGCAAGCATATGGCCACACGCCTGTAGCCCCATCTACTCTAGCTAGTCCCAGCTCCTCTAGAGACTGAGGTGGGAGGATTGCTCGAGCACAGCACAGCAGGCAGAAGCTGCAGTGAACAGACTGTGCCACTCACTCCAGCCCAGGGTACAGAGCAAGACCCTGTTTCAAAAGGAAAAGTGAAAAAAAAGAGCACCTCAGAGAACTAAGGAATGTGTCAAGGCCTTTCGTTTTTTGATTGAGTAAAAGAGTAATTCACTGGTGGATTTGGACAAGAGGAGTGATGTTATTTGACACAGTGATGAACCAGATCATTCTACCTGCTATGCTGAAAAGAAGACTAAAGGGAAGCCAAGTGTAGAAATGGTTATGGAAGCTGTCATAATCCAAGTGAGAAACAGTGCTGAAATGGACTAGGGTGGTAGCGGTGGGGTTGATAAGAAGTAGTCAGACTCTAGATATATTCTGGAGGTAGAACTATGGTTTGCTGATAGATGCTGGGTATCAAACAAAAATCAATGAAGGTTTCCGGCCTGAAAACTGGAAGAAATTACTACAGGTTTACTTCACAGAGCTCCGTCATCCATTAGTTTATTTAAAAGCAAAAAAGAAAAAGCAGGAGTATAGCATGTGTGATGTCACATAACGTGTTGCACTAATACTAAATGTTACAGTACCTAAAAATTACCATCAAATCAGTTCAAGCCAGTAGCTTTAAAGAAATGTATTCTGAACAACAAGTGAATTAAAGAAGATCTACATTATTTTTTAAAGACAGTGTCTCACTCTGTTACCCAGGCTGGAGTGCACTGGCATGATCATGACTCATTGCAACTTTGACCTCTTGGGCTCAGGACCTCTCTCTTGCCTCAGCCTCTCAAGTAGCTGGGACTACAGGTACATGCCACCACATATAGATCATATATATGCAACATATATAATGCAGAGACAGGATCTCCTTATGTGCTCAGGCTGTTTTCAAACTCCTACCACTTTGGCCTCCCAAAGTGTTGGGATTATAGGCAAGAGCCACTATTCCTGGCTGAAATACTAGCTTTTTAACCACAGTTAAAGGCCACAGCTTTCAAGAAAAGTGAAATTAATCCTAGCTATGCTATCTACAGCTTTGTGACTTTGAGCAAGTCTCTCCGTTTCTAATTATTTGTAAAACAGGGATGATATTTATATTATAGAATCATTACACAGATTAACAACATATCTATGAGGTGCTCAATACAATGCCTGGCACACAATATTCACTAAGTGGTGGAATACACCAAAAAGAGAAAATATACATCAGTAATAGGACTGGTGCTATGGTCTGATATTTGTGTCTGCCTAAATTTCATGTGTTGAAATCTTAACCCCAAAGGTGATGTTAAAATATGGGCCTTTGGGAGATTTTTTAGGTCATGAGGGCAGAACTCTGATAAATGGGATCAGTGCCCTTACAAAAGAGGTCTAAAGGAATTTTATCCCAACTTTGTCCATGTGAGAACACAGAGAGCAGGCACTGTCTGTGGATCAGGAATTTAGCCAGACATAAAAATCTCCCCATACCTTGATCTGAACTTCCCAACCTCCACAAACATGAGAAATAAAGTTCTGTTGTTTTTAAGCTACTTATTTTGTGGCATTTTGTTATAGCAGTCTACAAAGACTATAATACTTAGGAAGGGTACTATCCATCCAAATCAAAAACTTTAAAGAATTCCTGTCAGAAATAGGTAGAACAGAATAAGAAGGGCTGACCAATTACTCCCCTTCCCAAGAAATAGATGAAAAATCTCAGAAACTACAGAAATAAAGAGGAGAACCTAATGAAATACCATTAATTCTTTCCAATTTTGAAGAACAAGAATATACCAGTAGTAGGTTAAGGGAAAAACCTATTCATTTAGAATCATCCATTTAGAAAACCAATCCATTCAGGATCCCTGTCACACCGTCAATCAAAAGCATTCAAGGAGGATGGGCAACCCTGCACTCAGCGAGTCTATTGGCACCCCACTTTTTCAACACCATGTGCTCACTTCATATCTCTGTCACATTTTGGTAATTCTCACAGTATTTCAAACTTTTTCATTATTATTACACCTATGTAGTAAACTGTGATCAGTGATCTTTGATGCTACCACTGTAACTGTTTTGGGGTGCCACAAATTGCACCCATATTAGATGGCAAACCTCATTGTGTTCTGACTCCTACACCAACTTGCAGTTCCCCGTCTCTCTTCCTCTCCTCCGACCATTGCATTCTAGCCTAAGTCTCACACACACACACACACACACACACACACA